>UESW01001537.1:650047-679943 GCA_900491605.1 Calamus simplicifolius | reverse complement strand
CCATTTCTTACATTATGTACTTCAGCCCATTTCATTCGTTTCAATCAATAAACTCGAGTTTGTTGGACATTATTGGATTTGTTGCCAGGACTGGAGCCAAAACTTTTGTCCACTTCCACCTATTGCTGATCGTCCAATGTTGGCAGAAGAATCATCAGATCATCGGCATTAGGAGGATGGGCTTTCACTTCTCTCTGGGAATCTGATTTGTTAAGGAACTGTTAACTGATAGTCCATTATCCTTTCATGTTCCTAGTTAGAATGCTCTCCTAGAAAAGGGGTAGAATGGTCCATTTAACATGACATATGGCTATGACACCAGTAGACCAGTACCTTGTCCTCGACAGCTATGATAAGCTATTCCAAATCCTTTCTCACAGCTTCCATTAATGTTACTTTAGACATCTTCCTTAGCTCCTCACCATCAAGCACCCCCTGTATCCATATATGTCCAGTTTGCTAGTTTAGAGCCCTCACATCTCTCAACAAACATGTCCATCTCAATAACAAGGTTACAAATATTTTTTATTTTTTTCACTAAAAAGAAAAGGTTGCAAAAGTTTTTGTTGGTGGTTCCACATTCATTGAAAATCAGAATGGATGATTTATAATCTTTAAAATATTATTTTCTTTGAAACTATGCGTGACTAGGAAACCATGACAGTGTGACTTTGTCTAGGGTTATGAGTGGGGACATAGGAAAAGTCTTTGTCTAGGGCTATGAGCGGGGACATAGGAAAAGTCTTTATGCACCGGCCTCCGGTGCACAAAGTGCGCATCGGGCGTGGCCATTCGCCGCATGCATGTGCAAGCGCGCATGCCACGGCCCATTGGGCCGCGACGTGCCCCGCACGCGCGCTCGCACGGGCACACGGCCAATGCACACGCCTAGTGCGTGCTTTGTGCACTGGAGGCTGGTGCACAAAGACTTTTCCGGGGACATCAGTTTAGAATGCCAATAAGCTTACATATCATAACACATACATGTTTAACTACCAAATTTTTTGGTACTTGCTTCATATCTCTTTGATAAGAAACTACATTTTGCACCGATCACAAGAAATGACAAAGGATATTCACATTCTTAATGGTCCAGAGCACAATAAATTACATCTTATACAAAGAAATTTATACTATAGATTTTTCACATTCTTCAGAAATTTCTTTTTCTAGGATTGTTCTCATAACAAAGAAAATGTAAATATGTAATATGTAATTTTATATTTTATAATTTATTTGCATCATTGCAGGTGCAGCCAACTTTTTGTGGGTCACTAAGTAAAGCCTAAAATGAAGTGAGCCGTGCAAGAAGTATTGTAACACTAAAAAGATGAAAAAGAAATGGTAAATGTCACTGCAAAAGGGAGTATGACACTCCATAAGATGCACTAACCATCCTTAATCAACTATATAACTATTATTGCTCCCAAAAAATCAAGAGCAAGAACACCATGAGCAGATCCTTGAAAAAAGGTATAGGTGATTGGTTACCTCATTGATCCTGGGTTTCATGTAGTCATTCCTCATAGCATTAAAGATAGAACTGGACTGCCCATCCCAACTATAAGAGATAAACAATTTGTAAGAATTGATCCGGTGGTGATCATCGCCAACGACGTGCTGGATATGGCGACATGCCGGCAGGTAGAAGAACCTCTGTAAGAAGACCGACCATGCCGGCAAGCAATTTGTTCATCGACAGACTGGAATGCATGAAGTATGGCCAGGTTGCTAATGTTTGGGAGGGGTACTGTGCCGTGTGTTTGGAAGAATTTAACGCCAGAGATGATGTCTCTAAGATGCCATGCTGCCACATCTTTCACAAGACCTGCATCACGCGATGGCTGAAGAGTTGGTCCCATCTCTGCCCTGTCTGTCGATATGAAATGCCAATGTTCAACTGCTGGATCGAGTCAACCTCTCTTCTTTATGTTTTGTATGGTTTTTTTCTGTTACTACAGGGAGGGATATTGAACTAGGATAATTGGGCAGACATGATGATATCGATGATTAGGAAAGTTTTGTTGTTACCTTCTTTTCCTTAGCAACCTTGGATGATTGTACTTTTTTTTAAAATGATTTTATTATATATAAAGCCATCTTGCCATGGTAAACATACAAAGCATCTGAAATAATAATTTCATATATTGTATGCACTTTATGATTTTGCTGTTCAAGGAATATTGCATGTGCAAGATTTTAGAACATCGAATAAATTATTATTCCCATACATCTTTGTATCTTGATTTATGTTGAAAAAATCAGAAAGTATTCACCATGAATGTCATGGCTAGATTTTTCTTATTTTACCCCTCTTGATGCGAAGAATTGATCTTAACATATGAGGAAAGAAAATAAAACCTAATCTACTTATAATAAAACCTTAACAGATCCTCTCCTCTGATTACAGGTCGCTGTCAAGCTTTAGGCTGCCCCGCACAAATTATCTTATGTGTCAAAGCAATAGACATTTAATTTTTTTAGTCTATTTTTTTAAAAAAATTCTGCATGACTTTCAAAGTGGCAGAAAAGACCGAATTCACCCGGAGACACTTAAAATGTCATTTCTAATGTTTTCAAATTCACATATGCTGGGAGGTGACCTCCTCTTTTATCAGAATAAATGCTAACAACCCTGGGAAAGAAAGGAGGAACCACAAGTAAAGCATGATGATTCAACAATTTGAAGGGGAAAAAAACATTTGAATCATGGCATTCTGAAACAAGAAACAAACATGTGTTTCCAGTTCAATGATGTCCTTTTGCCTCAGCTTTTTTCTGAGATTTTGCCTTGACCTGGAAACAAGAAGTAACATGTTATCACTCACTCAATGCGTTTAGAGGTGCGAGAAAGCATAATCATGATATAAATAATTTGGTAGTCTAATATGAACAGAACACTCGGGAGAAAATGTAGTATCTTTATAAAGAATGCTATGTAGATAAACAGGTTTATTATGGCTAAAATACCCTCACAAGGTGCCGAATTCTAACAATTAGTGACATGAAAAAAATGATAAACTGATGATTTTAATATGACTTTGGTGAGTAAAGATGGCAACATGTTGACAACATTGTTTGAAACACTTAAGCCTTCTTAATATCAAGCAGCCAGATACTGATCACAAGAGCCAAACAGCCACATATAAGGTCAAGATTAGCCTGAAAGCAGCACGGTGTCTCCCACCCTCCACGCTCACATGGTGAACAGTTTTAATGTTCCCTAATCTGTGGTAAATTGCATGGCATGCCGGACAGGTCGATGATTCAAGGTGTAACACTTCAAAGGATCAGGGAAATCCATGTCGCAGATCCGTGGCAACTTACCAACAAAAATATCCCATTTGAAACACTGTCGGTAGGAAACAACTACAATATTCTGAATGCAAACTCAACATATCTGAGTTAGAACAGGAGTGTTTGGAGGTATATAGAAGAAAAATTGACCAGGCAAATTGGTCTAGAATCCAGTTGCAGCAGGCTATTGCTGATGCTGAAGCAGAGATTGCAACCGTATGTTCTGCATTGGGTGACCCACTAGTGCCTGTTAGGCAGGTCTGTCTACTGTTTGAACTCCTAATTTTTTTTTAAAAAAAGAAAAAGAATAGAGGAGCAAATAGAGGACCAATTTTTTATCTGATGACATGCTCACTAAGTATTTTAGAAAATGGCTAATTCATCCAAAAATAAGAGAAGAGTAAGAGAGCAGATTATGTGATGTAGAAAGTAACGGTTCAGAAACAGAACTTTTAGAAAAATGAAGAAGTGTACAAGAGTAGTCTGGAATTGAGAAACTTCAGAGAAGACATGCTCATAAACTTTCATAGAATCAAAACCGTAGAGTAAGGGAAAGGTTGATTTATCCGACGATGATGCGCTCCTAGTGTTAGTAGAAGATCTCTCGCTAGTGGGCAGAATTTTGGATGAGAAAACTATCTTTCACGTAAGGTTCCTTGATCCCAATTCAGGGGCAAAGAAGGCATCCTCAGCTTTGGAGATGAATCAAGAGAGGAGCGGCGGCTTTGGAGATGAATCAAGAGAGGGGCGGCGTCTTTGGAGATGAATCAAGAGAGAGGGCAACGGCTTTGGAGATGGATCAAGAGAGACGACGATGGCTTTAGAGGTGGATCAAGGGAGAGGGCAGCGGCTTTAGAGATGGATCAAGGGAGAGGGAGGTGGCTAGGGTTTCAAGTATGGATGCCTAAAATTTAGGGGGAGGGATTTGGTGGTCGGTTATGAGATGATGATATGAGGATTAGGGTTATTTGATGGAGCTTGGTAGAGGAGATGAACTAGACTAGGGTTTGGTAGCAAGAACACTTCGGCCTCACACCTAACTCCCTCACGGAGAATCAATTAGTCAAGGCAACGAAAATAGAACTTGAAAGAAAGTTCTCAGAAGTTCTTTTTTATTCATTCATCTCCTTTATTCATCATTTCAAGAGAAGGGTTTTATAGACCTCTCATGCCATTACAAGGTAAGTTCAACAATTAGAGTACTAAATAATAGTAATTACAAAATATGGTAGAATATTTATCATCATAGAGCAAAGATTATTCTTTCCTTCATCTGCAGCAGCAAGATATGATTCCAATTGTGGAGGCGATGGACCACAAGCAAAGAAGGAAGCTTTGGGGTAACATCCTTCTTTCTTTCCTTTTATCAATAAAGTTCATATGGGGTGCAAGATCCATTTTAAAATGGTTGAGATGCTTATCTTTTTTCCCATTAAAGCATAGCAGAAGACCATCGAATTTCTTCCTCATGGGGCACCCAAGGTTGCCAAAATTGTTGGTGGTGACATAAAGGGACAAGGTTGATTCCATGTCATCAATCCTAGTGTAGATGGATTCAATCCATGCAGAGCTCCAAGGGTAGGGTATGAATAAGGTTGAGAAGATCGGATGGTTGTCCAATACTGCTTAATCTAGGGCTTCTTCTGAATATCTTCAGCAAGGTCTCAATAAGAGTAATACACTTCCCTTGAATTATTACAGGACTCAAATAAAATAAAAATGCATGACTTGGACATTGGACTAAATCAAACTTGATTGACTTAGTAACAGACTAGACTCAACCAACTAGAAAAAATATAGGACATGTAGGGTTCAGAGATTCAAATGGAACTCTGCAACCTTTTTCTCACTCTTACTCCTGCAAGAAAAATTATCATGATACTTTATTTTACTCTCATATATTGTGGTAACTTGCATTCACCTTATTTCAATACATATAAATTCTTAACCCAGTGAAGTACATGGTAAGATCAAACCCATGTAACACTGAACAACCATTCTACCTTTAACTTCTAACACATGAAGCCTCATTAAGTGTTTAGGTATTGATGATGGTCCAAAAGTCAATCCTTACTTCCTACATTAGACTTGCCTTTGACAATTTTTTGTTATACATGCACCATCCTTGTTAATTATCATATGATTTTAAGCACCTGATTTCATTAATTCCTTCAAAGATGATGAGTGATGATCATCTATGCATAACCTATCCAAATGCATCATATTGTGCAGGACAATACATACAAATAGAGGTTGACAGCATATTAATTATTCCAGGTGGTCTGTCCATGCTAATTAAGCTATTTCAAAAATTAAGCTACTTCAAAGACATAATTTCCTATCACTACAAGAAAATATTGAAATAGCGACGCAAATTTAGCGATGCAATTATGCGTCGCTAAATTGCGACCACTTTGCGACGCCTCTGTGACAACAAAACATTGCGACACAATTAGCGACGCATTAGCGACTCAATAAATCAAAAATAATAAAAAAATTAATTTTTTTATTTAGCAACGCAAATAATGCATCGTAATATTTTTAAATTAATTTTTTATAAAATATAAATATGGGAAAAAATATTGCGACGCAACTCAGTGCGTCGCAATGTTTTTAAAAAAATTAATTATGTTAAATAGCGACACATTAGCGATGCAATAAATCAAAAAATTAAAAAATTATTTTTAATTTAGCGACGCACCAATTGCATCACAAATAATTTAAATAAAATTAATTTTTATAAAATATAAATATGAGAAAAAAATATTGCGATGCAACTCAGTGCGTCGCAATGTTTTTAAAAAAATTAAATATGTTAAATAGCGATTGCAATAAACCAAAAAATTAGAAAAATTATTTTTAATTTAGCGACATACTAACTGTCGTAATTACTTTAAATAAAATTAAATTTTATGAAATATAATTATGAAATAAAAAAATTGTGACACAATCCTATGCGTCGCAATGTTTTAAAAAAAATTAATTATGTTAAATAGCGACGCATTAGCAACATAATAAACCAAAAAATTAGAAAAATTATTTTTAATTTAGCGATGCACTAATTGCATTGCAATTATTTTAAATAAAATTAATTTTTATAAAATATAATTATGAAATAAAAAAATTACGATGCAAACCTGTGCGTCGCAATGTTTTTTAAAAAATTAATTATGTTAAATAGCGATGCAATAGCGACGCAATAAAATAGTAAATTAATAAAAATAATTTTTTATTTAGCGACGCAAGTATTGCATCGCAATATTTTTTTAAAAAAATAAATTTTATAAAAATATTAAAAAGAATTATGAAATAAAAATATTGCGACGCACAAATATTTTTAAAATATTGTTTAAGGAAATCTGAATATTCTTTTTATATATATATATATGTGTGTGTTAAACTCTAATCATATGAGAACTGGAGCGAGATAAGATACAAGAAGAACGAAAGTTAAATGACTAGCATCTAAAGAAAGACTTCGATCCAAACAGATAAACAGGGGCCAAAAAGAACAAAGAAACGATCCAAAACGGGGGTAAAAAAAGCCCTAGAAAGGTAGACAACAAACCTTTAGAAACCGCGTCTAAGACAAACTCCAAAACCCTAGTATCCTTAGCTCTGATCGATCACTCAGGAGCGGCAACACGAACAAGACGAAACATGCCGACAACAGGAAAGATCTCTCTCTGGAAACCCTAGGAAAAGCTCGTCGTTGCCCCCTTACGTGGATGAGATGGAGGTAGAGGGATCGGTTTCCCGAGAAACCCTAGTATTAGGCTTTTGGGGAACGAGGAAAAGAAGCCCTCATCCACGGCGAGCTCTCGGCGTCTCTCCCCTCGCTCTCTTCGCGACTCACGCTCCCCCCCACCCTTTTAAAGTTTCCAAATGGGACTACGAGCAGCCAAGCACCATCTAGAAGCGATGCGGAAGGGCCGCGGCACTGTGCCCGTGAAACTGTCTTGGTCTACTGGCATCGATCGATTGCAACCGTCAGATCATCGCCGATCAGATTGATCACACGGTCCGAGATCGATCGTCGCCGACCGGGATCGATCATGGCTTCGATCGATCACAACCGTCGGGTCGACGCCGATCGATCGATCGCGACGGTCTGAGATCGGTCATCACCGATCGGGATCGATCATGGCTTCGATCGATTGCAATCGTCGGATCATCGCCGATCGGATCCATCGCGATGGTCCGAGATCTTTCCTCTTATTTCCTTCTCTTTCAAGAACACAAATCTTTCCGTTTTCTCTCTTGTTACTCCCTCTTTCAAGAACGCTAATCATCATACTCCTCCTCCTCCAAGCCTCTTGAACCCTAACCTTAACGCTAATTACTCTTCGTTATTTTTGGTTGTGTCTTGTTTGCTGTTCATTCTCTTGAAGAGCCATCATGGACAAAACAAACCGAAAGAGGAAGCACAGCGAGAACCAAGACGACGATCCTCTCGCCCTCTGCCTCTCTCCTCCCAATTGCCGCAGCCTTACACTTCCAAACACCAGGTTCCCTTCCCTTCCGTCCCCTCCCCCACCGCCGTCGCCACTGTCGCCACAACCGCAACACCTCTCCTCTCCTCCCCCTGCCCAGCAGCCGAGATCGGTCATCCCCGACTGGGATCGATCATAGCTTCGATCGATCGCATACGTCGGATCGTCGCTGATCGGATCGATCGCGATGTTCTAAGATCGGTCATCGCCGATCGAGATTGATCATGGCTTCGATCGATCGCAACCGTCGGATCATCGCCGATCGGGATCGATCATGGCTTTGATCGATCGCAACCGTTAGATCGTCGCCGATCAGATCGATCGCAACGGTCTGAGATCGATCATCACCGACCAAGATCAATCATGGCTTTGATCGATCGTAACCATCGGATTTTCACCAATTAGATCGATCGCAACGGTCCGAGATCGGTCGTCGCCGATCGGGATTGATCATGGCTTCGATCAAAAGCACCCATCAGATTGTTGCACATCGGATCGATCGCGATAGTTCAAGATCCATCGTCGCCGACCGGGATTGATCATGGCTTCGATCGATCGCAACCATCGGATCGTTGCCAATCGGATCGATCGCGATGATCCAAGATCGATCGTCGCCGACCAGGATTGATCATGGCTTCGATCGATCACAAACGTTGGGTCGATGTTGATCGGATCGATCGCGACGGTCCAAGATTGGTCGTTGCCGACTGGGATCGATCAAGGCTTCGATCGATCGCAACTGTCGGATCATCGCCGACCGGGATCGATCATGGCTTCGATCGATCGCAACCATCAGATCATCACTGATCAGATCGATCACAACGGTCTAAGATCGGTCATCACCGACCGAGATCGATCATGGCTTTGATCGATCGCAACCGTCAAATTTTTTCCGATCCGATCGATCGCAACGGTCCGAGATCGATCGTCGCTGACCGGGAGCGATCATGTCTTTGATCGATCGCACCCGTCGGATCGTCGCCGATGGGATCGATCGTGATGGTCCAAGATCCATCATCGCTGACCGAGATCGATCATGGCTTCGATCGATCACAACCATTGGATTGTCACCGATCGGATCGATCGCGATGGTCCGAGATCCATCGTCGCCGACCGGGATCGATCATGGCTTCAATCGATCGCAACAGTCGGATCGTCGCCGATCGGATCGATCGCAATGGTCCGAGATTGGTCGTCGCCGATCGGGATCGATCATGGCTTCGATCGATCGCAACTGTCGGATCATCGCTGATCGGATCGATCGCAATGGTCCGAGATCGGTCGTCACCGATCGAGATCGATCATGGCTTCGATCGATTGCAACCATCGGATTTTTGCTGATCGGATCGATTACAATGGTCCAAGATCGGTCGTCGCCAATCAGGATCGATCATTACTTCGATCGATCGCACCCGTCGGATCATCGCAGATCGGATCGATCGCGATGGTCCGACATCCGTCATTGCCGACCAGGATCGATCATGGCTTCGATCGATCACAACCATCGGATCGTCGCCGATCGGATCGATCGCGATGATCCGAGATCGGTCGTTGCCGATCGGGATCGATCATGGCTTCAATCGATCGCAACCGTCGGGTCGATGCCGATCGGATCGATCACGACGGTCCGAGATCGGTCATCACCGATCGAGATCGATCATGGCTTCGATCGTTCGCAACCGTCGGATCGTCGCCGACTGGGATCAATCATGGCTCCGATCGATCGTAACCATCAGATCATCGCCGATCAGATCGATCGCAATGGTCCAAGATCGGTCGTCACCGACCGAGATCGATCATGGCTTCGATCGATCACAACCGTCAAATTTTCACCGATCAGATCGATCGCAATGGTTCGAGATCGGTCGTCGTCGATCGGGATCGATCATGGCTTCGATCGATAGCACCTGTCGGATCATCGCCGATCGGACCGGTCGCGATGGTCCAAGATCCGTCGTGGCCGATCGAGATCGATCATGGCTTCGATCGATCACACCCATCGGATCATCGCCGATCGGATCGATCGTGATGGTCTGAGATCCATTATCGCCGATCGGGATCGATCATGGCTTCGATCGATCGCAATCGGATCGATCGCAACGGTCCGAGATCAGTCGTCGCCGATCGGGATCGATCATGGCTTCGATCGATCGTAACCGTCGGATCGTCGCCGATCGGATCGATCGCGATGGTCCAAAATCCATCATCGCCGATCAGGATCGATCATGGCTTCGATCTATCGCAACCGTCGGATCGTCACCGATCGGATCGATCGCAACGGTCCGAGATCGATCGTCGCAATAATTTTTAGAAATAAAAATGTTGTAAAAAAATTTCAAAATAAAATATTTGCGACACAATATTTGCATCGCAATTATTTTCAAAAATATAATTTTTATCAGTTATAGTTATTT
Source organism: Calamus simplicifolius (assembly GCA_900491605.1). NCBI lineage: Eukaryota > Viridiplantae > Streptophyta > Magnoliopsida > Arecales > Arecaceae > Calamus > Calamus simplicifolius. The sequence continues at coordinate 669,739 of UESW01001537.1, read as the reverse complement.
AAAAAATATTGCGACGCATTAGCGATGCATTTTTCAAGAAAATAAAAATAATTTTTTCAAAGAAAACAAGTTTTAATATTGTGACACAAATATTGTGTCGCAATATTAAATTGAAAAATAAAAGTAATAAAAAATTTTAAAAATAAAACATTGCGACGCAATATATGCGTCGTAATTATTTTTAGAAAATATAATTTTTATCAAATATAATTATTTAAAAAATATTGTGATGCATTAGCGACACAATTTTCTAGAAAATAAAAATAGTTTTCCCAGAGAAACAATTTTTAATATTGTGACGCATATATTGCGTTGCAATATTTTTTAGAAAAATAAATATAATAAAAAAATTAAAAAAATTGCGATGCAATATATGCATCGAAATTATTTTTAGAAAATATAATTTTTATCAGTTATAATTATTAAAAAAATATTACGATGCATTAGCGATGCAATTTCCTAGAAAATAAAAATAGTTTTTCCAGAGAAAATAATTTTTAATATTGCGATGCATATATTGCATCGTAATGTTTTTTAGAAAAATAAAAGTAATAAAAATTTTTTAAAAAAATATTGCGACGCAATATATGCGTCGCAATTATTTTTAGAAAATATAATTTTTATCAATTATAATTATTAGGAAAATATTGCGACGCATTAGCGACGCAATTTCCTAGATAATAAAATAATTTTCCCGTCGGACAATGGTGCCAAATTAGTGACTCATTAGCGACGCAATTAGTTGCATCGCTAAGTTTTGCATAAAATAATAAAAAAGGCTAAATTAGCGATGGATTAGCGACGCGTTGTTGCGTTGCTAATCCATAATAAATTAAAAAAAATAGTGAGTGATTAGCGACACAAATTTGCGTCGCTAATCACTACTATATAAGCTCTGTCGAGTCGCCCCCCCCCCCCACTTCTCTTCTTCTTCCTCTTCTTACCCTAACCGCCGCCGTCCGCTCCTTCGGGTCCCCCCGTCCTCTCCCCGGCGGCAGCTCCCCTCACTCCGGCGGTGTCCCCTCTCGACCAAGGTAAGCCCCCCCCCCTCCTTCTCATTTTTTTAAAAAAAAATTAGGCTCCGGCCACAAAAGCCCGACTATCACGTCTTCATAAAATCCTGACTATCGTGTCGGCACAAGGGCCCGGCTCCCGCGTCGGCACAAAGCCTGACTCCCGCGTCGACACAAAAGCCTGGCTCACGCGTCGGCACAAAGCCCGGCTCTCGCGTTGGCACAAAAGCCCGACTATCACGTCGGCACAAAGCCCGACTCCCGTGTCGACACTCTTTGGGGTCAGGAGGGTCCCTAACACAGAATCGGATCACTCCCATGGTATTACCCCAAATGCCCATCGATGGGACGGTGCATGAAACATGCTGGCGAGGCCACATCATGGGGTCTCTCGACAAAATAGCGCCAAAAGATCGGGATCACAAGGACGTTTAGCTCGTCAGCGGCTTTACATTGATGGTCAAGAATCAATGCATACTGATCCCAGAGCGACCCTACTTAGACTGTAAGAGGCTCCTACTCTGGACGGGCTGATGTGATTCCTTGCAAATCTTAAAAGCGCGAATAGATCACGATGAGCTAGTGGCTTGGCGAACTAGATGTCGACAGCGTAAAAAGAAGAGTAGGGGGGTCGACGGTTCTAATACAAAAGTTGAAATGTGTTCTCTTTTCATAGATCAGTTAAATTTTTACAAAATGCCGATCATAGTCGGACTTGGATATATTGCCAAAAAATAAAAGAGACATCCAGAATCACAATCGGGGCTTCAATCTTTCGCTGGAACGGTGCCGGTTAGGGGGGTGGTACCATTGGCCGGAGTGAAACTCTAGTGGACATCTTCGCCTTAGGGGTCTCCTTCTTCAGGTTCTAAATCCTTAAGGCCTTCGATACCAAAGACCTTCACCGCCTTATCTCGGCAGCAATGAAAACCCTGAAGATATGCGTCGGCGCCCGCTTCGGCCACCTCCTCAATAACGATCGAGGAATTCCTATAGCTCTCCATGGCTTTTTTCCCCGCCTCGGCCTCCTCATTGGCAAAAGCTGAAGAGTTCCGATAGTTCTCCAGGGCTTTCCTCCCCGCCTCGGCCATCTCATTGGCAAAGATTGGGGAGTTCCTGTAATCTTCCACGGTTTTCCTTGCCGCCTCAGTCATGTTTTTCACGGCGGCCCGAGCTGCCGTTTCGGCCTCGGTAGCCCTCCTATCGGCAGCCTTCACTGCCTCCGCAGCCTAAGCAGTCTTGATATCAGCCAGGCGGGCCACCCCTTCGGCGATTTCCATTTTCTCCTCGAAAGATTTCAGCTTGGATTTGGCTACTTCGAGCTGGGCCTTGACGTCAGCCAATTCTGCCTTGGCAGCCATCAACTTACCCTCAACGGTGAGAGCGCGCTCGAGGGCTTTGCGTATCTGTTGCTGCACTGCTATTGTTTTGGCCTCTGCTTGGGACCGGACTATTTCGAGTCTTTCCGCCTCTCCAGCCTGAGTCAATTTGAGAGCATCTTCAGCTTTTGTAGCACGATCGCGGCACTCAAAGGCTTCCCGTCGGTAGTGATCGAGTCGACGCTCCCCGTTGGCGACCGGGGCTTGGGCATGATTGAAGATGTTTACCATCTACACATTCAGGCCAATGTCAGTTACCTAAAGTGGGTATATGGAAGACAAACAGGGTTATAAGGTAAACGGCTGCCTACCTGGAGCATGGCCGTTTGACCATCTTTGAAGAGGGTCCGGGAGTTGGTCCGGATTATTTCCTCCTGAATCGCAGGAGTAGATGCCGCTGACAGCAGCTTCTCGGCAAGGTGGGAGTGGTTCATAAGAGACGCCCGTGAGGAGACCGGACCCATCCTGTCCCCTATTGGCTTAGATGTGGTGTTGTGGACCTCGTAGCCGACGATGGCCTTCTGCCTCTTATCAACCGGAGCCTCACTACTGGCCTGAGGATCATCCCTCTAGGCCGGCCCGGTAGTCAATGGGTCTGGGCGCTCAGTCGCCTGGCTGACATGAGCCCTTGACTCCTCCAGCCGCGTACCTGTAGTCTGGTCAGCAGACTCCTGCAGGGGCAGCGGTGCAGGGGACCGTCGTGGAGGCCGTGGCGATGATTGTGGAGGAGACCGACAAGGAGGGGGTGATGGAGTAGGAAGCTTGGTGACGTCCGGCGGTAACGGAGAAGGCGACCGTCGTGGAGGCCGTGGCGATGATTGCATAGGAGATCGACGAGGAGGGGGCGATGGAGTAGGACGCTTGGGGACATCCTGGGGGGCAGGTGGCGATTGGGATCGGACCCTTTTTCTTGACCCCTCAGCTCCGTCATCTTGCTCTCTTCTCTTCTTAAGGGCGGCTTTGTGAAAGGCCCCGGCCGGGATGTTGATCCTCATAGCTGCACGAAAATGAATATGTTAAAAAAAAGAGAGAGAGAAAAGAGAGAGGGGCTCGAAAGGAAGATGCCATCTTTAAAGAGGCCCTCATCGTCATCAGGGGCGATGCCGGCGTGTCAAAGGTTGTCCTCCGACAAAATCTCTCGGTACGATGGGAGTTCGGTTGCCAGGAGAAGATTGAAGGCTTCTTGATCTCTCGGAACTACCGAGACGTTCTTGTTAGCCTCAGTATTGGGTGCACCCCATTCCCTCCTTATCCCCTCCACTTCGGCGAAGAAGAAACGGGATTTCCATCCTTTTATGGATGAAGGGAGACCTAACCTGAGGGCCCCGGCTGAGGGGCAAATAGCCACTAGCCGGATTGAGCCCGAATGGTATACAGGCTGCGAAAGAGGGAAACATTACTTGGGAGACCTTGGAGGCGGGTCAGCACCAAGAAGGCACAGATGGCCCTAATGAAATTGGGGACCAGTTGAGCTGGGACCAACTCATACCTATCAAGGAGATTGATAATGAAGGGGTGAAGAGGAAGATGAAGACCGGCCTTAAAAAACTCCTCATAAAGGGCTATCCCCCGTGGGGGAGAGGTTATCCTGTCGTCGGGGCCCAGTGCGATCAGTCGCACCTCTTTAGGTATGTTATAGGCTGCCCTAAAGGTTGCAAGGTCGGCGGAAGTGACAGTGGAGGTGGTCCCCTTAGGGGAACCGCTCCTCGCCCTGGAAGACGAAGCTGCCCTAGGAGGTGGGGTTATAGCTGCTGACGGACTCCTAACCGCCGTTTTCCTGGCCATGGTCCTAGGGGTCGGAGAGGTATGGTCTGTGGAGGACCGAGAGGACGAACAAGAAGAAGAGGACTGTGAAGGCATGGGGAACTAACCTGGACAGAGGAAGAAGAAGAAGTTGGAGGAGCTCTCAAGCTGGAAGGGGAAAGGGCTCTGCACGATAGGTGAAATCGAATCTAGGGCACGTCCTTGCTTATAAAATTTTTTTTGGCGTCTTCAAAATCGTCCCGTCCAATGCACCTGCCACGCGGATGCTATCCATTGAGGAGGACTCTGAAACGACATTTCAGGTGCGCGATAGATGGAACCCCCTGACCAATCAGAGTATATTGATGCCAGTGATGTGAAGCCTTAATGATTATCGCTGATATCTTGGGGATCCCAAACTGCTCCCTGACCTCGAGGCGAATCCGACGGTTAGGATGCGCAGATGAAGACGTCCCTTTCGCTTGGATGGTAATAGCAGCTCAGGGACGGGGGGCATCTGATATGGCCGATCGGGTCAAAGAATGCGCGAGCCAATTCCTTAGCCATTGGGCTTGACATGGCTTACCTCAACTTCTATGTCGGCCAGGGCCCATCCCGACCTCGACATCAGCCATGGCCTATCTCGACATCCGTGTCGGCTACGGCCCATCCCGACCTCGGTGTCGTCCATAACCCATCCTGACCTTGGCATCGGCCACGGCCTATCTCGTCATCCGTGTCGGCCACGGCCCATCCCGACCTCGGCGTCGGCCACGGCCTATATCGACATCCGTGTCAGCCAGGGCCCATCCCGACCTCGGTGTCGTCCACGGCCCATCCCAACCTTGGCATCGGCCACGGCCTATCTTGACATCCGTGTCGGCCACGACCCATCCCGACCTCGGCATCGGCCACGGCCCATCCCGACCTCGGTGTCGTCCACGGCCCATCCCGACCTCGGCGTCGGCCATGGCCCATTTTGACATCCGTGTCGGCCAGGGCCCATCCTGACCTCGGCGTCGGCCATGGCCTATCTCGACATTCGTGTCGGCCACAGCCCACCTCGACCTTGGCGTCGGCCCCAGCCCATCTTAACATCCGTGTCGTTCACGGCCCACCTCGGCCTCCTCGTCGGCCGCGGTGTCACGCCCCAGACCCAAATATCGGGCTAGGGTGATAACCCGCCGCGTGCCGGGCGCGCAAGGCGTCACAAAATTTTAACATATAACACCATTATATAAAACCAAGTCAAATATAATACTAAAAGTGTTGGGCTAACACCCTTACACACCACAATAATAAAGTCTGGGCATCAAGCCCTACACATATGTAATACTGGGGTTACAACAAAATAATGGTCTTGTTTTATTTAATAGAAGATCCATCACCCCACAATCCATCTTCAACCTCGTGGCTCTGACAAAAACATTATAATATTTTTATGAGTTTACACTCAGTAAGTAAGCCACATTATACAGTCAAATCATAGCATAGCAACCAATAAGCATATAAATGATTTGCATGCTTAAACATTATACAATTACTCAAACATGCAATGTAAGTAAACCCACTATTTATACTCTCAATGGTAATTGTAAATGTGACCCACGGCCCTGCAATATCTCAATAGTGTACCAACAAGCATCCCCTTAAAGCATCCCCCTACTGAAAGGTCAAGATACCAGGGTCACGCCAATAGTGTACCAACAAGCATCCCCTTAAAGCATCCCCCTACTGAAAGGGTCAAGATACCAGGGTCACGCCAATAGTGTACCAACAAGCATCCCCTTAAAGCATCTCCCTACTGAAAGGGTCAAGATACCAGGGTCATGCCATGTCAAAATCCACCAGAACACATACTCTATATGTGTGATGCCACATCATAGAACCAGAACACATCCTCTAGATGTGTGGGTGGCATAAACAAGCAGAACACGTCCTCTAGACGTGTGTGTGGTATGACATGATAAAGGAGAACCGCGGCGACACATAACAGTACCTCACATCACATGCACTCATCATATCAATGACAACTCAATATTGTATAAACAGTGGATTATACCTACTGAACAATTGCATGTAATATATCACATTAATATCATAATAACTGCATCTCTCATGCATAATAATTGCATCTCTCATGCATAATAACTGCATCTCTCATGCATAGCATCCACACATAAAATCATAGCACATAAATAGCCATGTATTCATAATATACATCTACTTACAATTTAGCCAATGACAATTCTTCACATCACAATTCACAATTTAAACATTCATGAATCAATTATTAAATACTGATAACTGGCTTACTTACCTCAGTACGCTATCCAACAGGTATAAATAAGCTAGTCAGATGTTTGAGCACCTACAGGATCATTTACACAATTAATTTATTAGAATACGAATATTAAAATGACCCTTAGAATTTCTACCCAGACTAGTTCATGGGCCCTACTTTGGGCTTGAATATCTCCCACTACACACACCCAATTGGGGAAGTAAAAATACCCCAAGAAACTAGAATTCACCCTGATTCTAGCCATATAATTATTTTTCTAATCTTGGCCCGTTATAGGGCCCAAAAACTAGCCCAAACTCAGCTCACAGCACGGCCCAAAAGGCCTGAACCGACCGGCCCTGCCGGCCCGGTTCAAACCCTTCCACCCGATCCCCTATTTCACCGAACAGGGGACGGGCACATAGCCGGCGGCCGGGGCCGCCGCCGGCCAAATTGAGGGCGGCCCGGCCGCCGGTGGCCGGGCCAGAGCCGGCCGCCGCCGCGGCCGGCCGCCAAACCCCCTCCCTCTCCCTCAATTTCTCTCAGCATCACCAACTCACCCGCGCGGCACGGAGCTGTGCCGGCGGCTCGGCCGGCCGCCTTGGCCGGCCGGACCTCCACCGGATGCACGCTCGGTGCCGGTGGAGGCGACAGGCCAACGCTCGGGCCCGGCGAGGCGGCGAGCACGCCGTCGGGCCCGAACAAACCGGAACCGGCTTCCGCCACCGCGCGAGAGGAGGGCCTATTGGCCCTCTCTCTCTACTCTCTCTCCACCACCACCCCGTCGGACGCCTCCCCCGGCGCCGGCGGGGTCGTCGGCCAGATCTCAGGCCTGGCGAGGCTGCAAGCACGCCGCCGGGCCTGAACCAAGGGGGACGACCGGCTCTTGCACTGTGCCTCCCGAGCTCTCTCTGTTTCCCTGTCTCTTTCTCTCTCTCACGCTATCTCTCTCTCTCTCTCTCTTTCGTTCTCTCTCTCTCTCTCTCTAGAAGCTAGGGATTTACCTGATGGATGAAGCGCCAGCGTGAAGGAAGAAGTCCTTCTCCTCCCTATTTATTCACCTGCGCAGCGCCTCTGATCGGGGGTTTCCCGGAAGACTAAGCGCTTCGCTTGGAGCGAAGCGTTAGTCTGGGGAACTCAAAAGTCAGGAGCTTGGTTCATCTGAACCAAGCATGGTTCATCTGAACCAAATCTGGTTCGTTTGAACCGGGTATTACATGCGGCCAGTCTAAGCGTTGGTTACGGTGTTGACATCGGCTTCGGTGTCAGCACCGGCGTCGGTCTCGGCATCGGCCCCCCGGCAACAATCACCCACGTTCAAGCTACGTGGTCCACTTCCTTCAAGAATAGAGGACCACGTCACCACGAGCACGCCCGGCTACGCACACGGTGGACGTGCTCCCCCCTGGCGCTGCTAACGACGGATGTGTCTCCACGATCAGTCCCATGACCCGTACTTTGTGGTACGTTGCAGACTAGAAACTAATAACCATCTGAAGGAGGCTGGGCCAAGACAGATGAAGAGTAAGTGGGATTCTTGAACAGGTATAAAAGGCCTCCAGCCCTTGAGGTAGGGGCCTCAAGCTCTACCCAATCATAACAACATTATTCATTCCTGTTCTCTAGAGCACTGACTTGAGCGTCAGAGGGTCCCCGCCGGAACCACCGGTCCAGGACTTTTCTTGCAGGCTTCCACCTAAAGAAGGCGACCCCTGTCATCCCTTTGAAGGCCGACAAAGCATTTCCGTCACCTGACGCTCCTCAAAAGTGATCTGACAGCAACATATCCATTGCGTTCTTCACACATGCGCATGTACGTACGCGGGATTATGCGTAGCATCACCCTCAAGCTCTCTACTTATGATGAGCTCAAATGTATAAGCATGAAAAGAGGTATCATATATAAGGTGCTTATATCTTTTTAAAACTTTCATGTGAGACTAAAAAGAATGCCATCAATTTTTCATTCAAATCAATGGGTATAACCCATTATGCCCATTTTCCAACAAATGAAGAGTCCACAAATTGCATGATCTAATCGCCCTATAGTTTTGTTACACGGAAGCAATGTTTTGAAAATTGGACCGGATCGATCGATCCAATCGGGAATTGGTCATCAGTCCAGTCCGATTTTATTATTAAAGTTAACTTTTATATGACCCGATAAAAATCAAAAAAATCCATTAAACCGACTAGGTTTCAACCGATCCAATATGATTTTAATTTTTTAATTTTTTATTTAAATTATATTTATATTTTATTATTTTATATTATTAAATTAAATTTTAATTATAATATTATTCGATTCGATCAAACTGATTCATTCGATCGAATCGATTGGTCCTAATCTAAATATTAAGCTGATTCATTGTTTGATCAGATTCCCAAAATATTGCAGAAAAGTTCGAGTTGTGTACATTGCCGCTCTATGCACGTAGAATTGGCCCCAGTGAAGCAGCAAGTTGAATTTGACTTGTTGACCAGTCAACCCTAACTGATCGAACTTCCATACGTTCATATGCCTTTCGTGATGCATGCCAGCATTAAATTCTACGTCATAAAGTGCGTGTCTCCACGTCTGACAATACCTCCACCGACCCAAGCCGAAGCCAGAATCTCATGTGGAATAAGAATAACCTCGTCATTCCACCGTGTGGCCGGCCTATTAATAATTTTTAGCCTTCTCATTACCCTATCTGATATATTAAACGGCGTGAAATTAAATGGTGTCATGAGATTGCGAATGCAAAGCGAAAAGCATATGTATGGTTTTCCACGTGGCTTTAAAAAAACAGTTTTAAAATTGAAGGTATCTCACGATTAATTTTGATGGAAGTTCAAGGAAAAAAAAAACTATATTAACTATCATTGCACAAGTGAAAATCTCATTTACTTTTTAAAATTATATAATATATATAATTATATTTTAATATAATTAAATTTAAATTTGATCATCATCTTGTTATTAGATTGATATGACTTACGGATCATGAGAAGTAATTAGAAAAAATGAAATAATAGTGAATTTTATGCAAATTCACGCCTGAAAGAGATAATTGCATCCCGAACTTATATACATATAAAGAATATAAAGAGAGTTGGTCTGAGCTATATTTACATGTAGCCAAACTTAAGTCTAATTATTCTTTTCATTCTTAAATCCATATTATTTTGAAGTTTCTTCATCTTTTTCATTTTTGGGATGTGATGACGCTCGATCATTTCTCCTGGACATCGGGAACGAAGGTGCTTCTTGTATCCTCGCTTCGCCGGATTGCCTGTAAAGAAGTCCCGGGACCGGAGGGGGTCTTCGACGGGACCCTCCGACGGTCAAGTTAGTGACTGAGGTCACAGCTGAAGAAGGGCTTGAGTGAGCCCTGTTTTGTATGGAAAAAGGGATATCAGGAAGGAGGAATTCCTTTTTGAGAATTGAGATAGCGATTTTTGGAGGTTATCGCGCGTACCTGTTTGGTGAGTGGGTTCACCTTTTTATAGGGGTTGACCCTGGCATGACCACGTGGGGTGGCGTGAGTCAGAAGATCTGCAGAGCCCTTGCGTGGATCTGGGCTGGCTGGTGGGTTACGTCCCATCAGCAGCGGGGCTGTTGGGCGGCGCGCGTCAGAGAGGCAGTTTCTTGAGCCGCTGGGGCTGATCTGACGGGAACTGGGGAGTCCCGTCTTATCAGGGCCGAGCTGGGTTGACCCGAGATGGCTGGGGCTCATCCCGCTGGCAAGGCAGTGCTGGGGCGGGGCCGAATCGGCGGACTTGGAGAGGCCGGGGCCGAGTCGGGCCGGCCGGGGATGGCCTTGGCCGACTTGGCGGGACTGGAGATGCCGGAGCTGAGTCGGGCGGCTTGGGATGGCCTTGGCCGACTCGGCGGGACTAGAGACACCGGGGCCGAGTCGGGCCGGCCTGGGATGGCCTTGGCCGACTCGGCGGGACTGGAGACGTGGAGGAAGTATCGGGGCCGACCTGCTTGGAGATGTAGGGGACCGGCCAGGAAGATGCTGGGGCCGCCTGGGAGGTGCCGGGCCGCCTAGCTTGGACATGCCGGGGCCGGCTGGGAAGCGCTGGGGCCGCCTAGCTTGGAAGTGCCGGGGCCGCTTGGGAGGTGCCGGGCCGCCTAGCTTGGACACGCCGGGGCCGGCTGGGAAGAGCCGGGGCCGCCTAGCTTGGAAGTGCCGAGGCCGGCGGGAAAGTGCCAGGGCCACCTAGCTTGGACACGCCGGGGCCGGCTGGGAAGCACCGGGGCCACCTAGGTTGGAAGTGCCGGGGCCGCCTGGCTTGGAGGTGCCGGTCTTGGAGGTGTCGGCCTTTGGGGCCGACTGTCTTGGAGGTGCCGGCCTTGGAGGTGCCAGTCTTGGAGGTGTCAGCTTTTGGGGCCGACTGTCTTCGAGGTGCCGGCCTTGGAGGTGCCGGTCTTGGAGGTGTCGGCCTTTGGGGCCGACTATCTTCGAGGTGCCGGCCTTGGAGGTGCCGGTCTTGGAGGTGTCGGCCTTTGGGGCCGACTGTCTTGGAGGTGTCGGCCTTTGGGGCCGTCGGTCTTGGAGATGTCGGCCTTTGGGGCCGTCGGGTGTCGGCCTTTGGGGCCGTCGGTCTTGGAGCCGTCGGTCTTTGGGGCCGTCGGGTGTCTGGTGTCGGCCTTTGGGGCCGTCGGTCTTGGAGCCATCGGTCTTTGGGGCCGTCGGGTGTCGGGTGTCGGCCTTTGGGGCCGTTGGTCTTGGAGCCGTTGGTCTTTGGGGCCATCGGGTGTCGGCCTTTGGGGCTGTCGATCTTGGAGCCGTCGGTCTTTGGGGCCGTCGGTCTTGGAGATGTCGGCCTTTCGGGCTGTCGGGTGCAGCCTTTGGGGCCGTCCAAAATTTTTTTTATTCTCCATGGGGTCAACTGGCCCCATCAAATGCCCCCCCCCACTCCTTGAGCTTGCGTGCTCCGCATCAGCTAAACGAATGGAGTGTAGAACTTTTACCTTGGCATCTGCTCTTTCATGTTGCGCTACCCCGTATGGGCATCTGCGTGCCTTCTTTGGCTAACTGGGGGCGGCTAGTAATCCTCTCCCAACGTGGAGTTTGGAAGTCTTTGAACCCAGGAGAGTGACCTGAGAGCTGAGAGTCATCAAGTTCCTTTTCTTTAAAGAAATTGGTCTCCTTCTGCAGGGTTGATCTGCCTCCCAGGAAACTCTGTTGGTTGGAATCCGCAGGTCTTGAGCTTGAGGGTGCCGACACGGAGCCGGTCTTGGGTGCCGACGCGGAGGCCGGTCTTTGGTGCCGACGCAGAGTCGGTCTTTGGTGCCGATGCGGAGTCGGTCTTTGTTGCCGATGCGGAGTCGGTCTTTGGTAGTTTTTCTGTAACGCATTCAGATACTAATGAAAAGAAACTTTTTTCTCAGTGTATACTTAGCTTTTTCGCAGCTGTTTGCCTTCGCGGGTCTTTGGTGCCGACGCGGAGTCGGTCTTTGTTGCCGATGCGGAGTCGATCTTTGGTGCCGACGTGGAGTTGGTCTTTGGTGCCATCGCGGAGCCGGTCTTTGGTGCCGACGCGGAGCCGGTCTTTGGTGCCGACGCGGAGCCGGTCTTTGGTGCCGATGCGGAGCCGGTCTTTGGTGCCGACGCGGAGTCGGTCTTTGGTGCCGATGCGGAGCCGATCTTTGTTGCCGACTCGGAGCCGGTCTTTGTTGCCGACGCGGAGTCGGTCTTTGGTGCCGACACGGAGTCGGTCTTTGTTGCTGACGCGGAGTCGGTCTTTGGTGCCGACGCGGAGCCGGTCTTTGGTGCCGACGCGGAGCCGGTCTTTGGTGCCGATGTGGAGCCGGTCTTTGGTGCCGATGCGGAGTCGGTCTTTGTTGCCGACGCGGAGCCGGTCTTTGTTGCCGACGCGGAGCCGGTCTTTGGTGCCGACGCGGAGCCGGTCTTTGTTGCCGACGCAGAGCCGGTCTTTGGTGCCGATGCGGAGCCGGTCTTTAGTGCCGATGCGCGGTCTTTGGTGCCGACGCGGAGCCGGTCTTTGGTGCCGATGCGGAGCCGGTCTTTGTTGCCGACGCGAAGCCGATCATTCCTACCGATGCGAAGCCGGTCTTTGGTGCCGACGCGGAGCCGGTCTTTGTTGCCGATGCGGAGCCGGTCTTTGGTGCCGACGCGGAGTCGATCTTTGGTGCCGATGCGGAGTCGGTCTTTGGTGCCGATGCGGAGTCGGTCTTTGGTGTCGACGCGGAGCCGGTCTTTGTTGCCGACTCGGAGTCGGTCTTTGTTGCTGACGTGGAGTCGGTCTTTGTTGCCGACGCGGAGTCGGTCTTTGGTGCCGATGCGGAGCCGGTCTTTGTTGCCGACGCGGAGCCGGTCTTAGTGCCGATGCGGAGTTGGTCTTTGGTGCCGACGCGGAGTCGGTCTTTGTTGCCGACGCGGAGTCGGTCTTTGTTGCTGACGCGGAGTCGGTCTTTGGTGCCGATACGGAGTCGGTTCTTGTTGCCGATGCGGAGTCGGTCTTTGGTGCCGACGCGGAGCCGGTCTTTGGTGCCGACGCGAAGTCGGTCTTTGGTGCCGATGCGGAGCCGGTCTTTGGTTCCGACGTGGAGCCGGTCCTTGTCTAAGAAACATACTCATCCCAAGAGCATGATAAAACAAGGATATTCTGAATAATACTTTATTAAAGAATCAGCAAGCTACTGATAATACCGTCTGCATTCCGAATGCGGGGGAGAGGCTTCCCATTTTGATGCCAACTTGCTTCCTTCCGTTGGGGCATTGTCGATGCAAATCTGAGGCGCTAGAGGTGCCGACACACCTAGGGCCGTCAGGTTTCCTCGAACGAACTTGCCCAAGTGGCCCTACTAGATAAACTTTTCAATAGCCTTCTTCAAATGGCGGCAATCTTCGGTGTCATGTCCATAGTCTTGGTGATACCGGCAGTAAAGCTCTTTGTTGTGGGGGTTTACTGACTTTAGGGGACGTGGGCGTTGAAAGTAAGGCTCCTCCTCAATCTCTAGCAGGACGTGGGAGATTGGAGCCGTGAGAGGAGTAAACCGCCCCTTAGGAACCAGCGCCTAGGGCTGGTGGTCAAAGCGATGGGGCAGTTCGGGCTGCCTGGATCGTCCCTCAGCTGGTTCCGTGGGTGTTGGCTTCTTATTGGAACTCCTGCCGGCTTCCCTTCTAGACGAGTCAGCCTCATTGGCACGGATGTACTTCTAGGCCTGAAGGAGGAGGTCAGAATAAGAGCTTGGGGGCTTCTTATCCAGGGAGAAGGTGAAGCGGGATGGAAGGAGTCCCCGCTTCAGTGCTAGGGAGGCCACCATATCGTCGAGATGGTAGACCTCGAGGGCGGCGGTTTTGAATCGGGACACGAAGTCCCGCAGTGACTCTCCTTCCTTCTGGCGGACGGAGAAGAGGCTGTCTGCCACCCTTGGGATCCGGCGGCAGGCATCAAAGTGGGCCAAAAATTCCCTCTCCAACTCCCAGAAGGAGTCGATGCTGTGAGGGGGCAGGCGCGAGTGCCATGTATGGGCGGCCTTCCGCAGGGTTGCTGGGAAGGCCTTGCAGAGGAGGGCGTCTGGGGTGCCCTGGATTTGCATCATAGCTTTGTAACTCTCGAGGTGGTCGAGGGGATCGGTCGTACCATCGTACGGGTCCACCTGGGGGAAGCAGAACCTCGAGGGAACCGGTTCCTGCAGTATGCGTCGAGTGTAGGGAGGACGAGTGTCGAACTCTTCCTCCGACTGATGGTTGATCTTCTTTGCGAGCTCGTCAAGGCACCGGTTGTACTCCTCCAGGCGTTCCTCCACCTGGCGGTTGATCGTCGGGGCCCTCCGAGATGGCTCGGAGGAAGAAGAAGAAGAGGAGGCAGAAGGAGATGGAGACGGACGTCGGGACTTCCGCCTGGGTTCTTCGTGATGATGTAGCTTGGGAGGAAACTCGTTAGGGCCATGGTCAGGGGACCGCGGCTGCTTGGAGGGCTCGCGCCGAGGCTTCCTGGGGGAAGCTTGATGTCGGCCGGTCTCTCGCCGACCGGCCTCCCGCCGAGGGGAGCCTCCCTCGCCGACTGCTGACTGGCGAGGGGAGCAGTTTGATGCTGGGTGGCCACGGACTGTTGTTGCTAGAGCTCGTGGATCATGGCGGTGAGATTCTGGACTTGCTGGGAAAGAGTCGCCAGCCGCTCCGCTGTTTGGATAGCGGCGTCCGGCGGCGGGCAAGCGACCGGAGGGTCGGCAACATGGGGATTGGCCTCCTGCTGTCTAGTTGGCGGGGGAAACCCCGCTGGGCAGCTGATGGAGGCGTCCTGAGCTCGGGTCACCACCATGGCTTCTGGAAGAAGAGGGGAACGAAAGATGTAGCTCAGGGAGAACGTTCGCTACTTTTTCTTATCCCCCTTCCTGGCACGCCAATCTGATGACGCTCGATCACTTCTCCTGGACGTCGGGAACGGAGGTGCTTCTCGTATCCTCGCTTCGCCGGGTTGCCTGCAAAGAAGTCCCAGGACCGGAGGGAGTCTCCGGCGGGACCCTCCGATGGTCAAGTTAGTGACTGAGGTCACAGCTGAAGAAGGGCTCGAGTGAGCCTTGTTTTGTGTGGAAAAAGGGATCTTAGGGAGGAGGAATTCCTTTCTGAGAATTGAGATGGCAATTTTTGGGGGCTATCGCGCGTACCTGTTTGGTGAGTGGGTTCATCTTTTTATAGGGGTTGACTCTGGCATGACCACGTGGGGTGGCGTGAGTCAGAAGATCTGCAGAGCCCTTGCATGGATCTGGGCTGGCTGATGGGTTACGTCCCATCAACAGTGGGGCTGTTGGGCGGCGCGCGTCAGAGAGGCAGTTTCTTGAGCCGCTGGGGCTGATCTGACGGGAACTGGGGAGTCCCGTCTTATCAGGGCCGAGCTGGGTCGACCCGAGATGGCTGGGGCTCATCCCGCTGGCAAGGCAGTGCCAGGGCGGGGCCGAATCGGCGGACTTGGAGAGGCCGGGGCCGAGTCGGGCCGGCCGGGGATAGCCTTGGCCGACTTGGCGGGACTGAAGACGCCAGAGCCGAGTCGGGTGGCCTGGGATAACCTTGGCCAACTCGGCGGGACTGGAGATGCCGGGGCCAAGTCGGGCCGGCCTGGGATGGCCTTGGCCGACTCGGCGGGACTAGAGACATGGAGGAAGTGTCGGGGCCGACCTGCTTGGAGATGTAGGGGGCCGGCCAGGAAGATGCCGGGGCCGCCTGGGAGGTGCCGGGCCGCCTAGCTTGGACACGTCGGGGCTGGCTGGGAAGCGCCGGGGCCGCCTAGCTTGGAAGTGTTGGGGCCGCCTGGGAGGTGCCGGGCCGCCTAGCTTGGACACGCCGGGGCCGGTTGGGAGGTGCCGGGCCGCCTAGCTTGGACACGCCGGGGCCGGCTGGGAAGCACCGGGGCCGCCTAGCTTGGAAGTGCCGGGGCCGCCTGGGAGGTGCCGGGCTGCCTAGCTTGGACACGCCGGGGCCGGCTGGGAAGCGCCGGGGCTGCCTAGCTTGGAAGTGCCGGGCCGCCTAGCTTGGACACGCCGGGGCCGGCTGGGAAGAGCCGGGGCCGCCTAGCTTGGAAGTGCCGGGGCTGCCTAGCTTGGACATGCCGGGGCCGGCTGGGAAGCGCCGGGGCCGCCTAGCTTGGAAGTGTCGGGGCCGCCTGGCTTGGAGGTGCCGGTCTTGGAGGTGTCGGCCTTTGGGGCCGACTGTCTTCGAGGTGCCAGCCTTGGAGGTGCCGGTCTTGGAGGTGTCGGCCTTTGGGGCCGATTGTCTTGGAGGTGTTGGCCTTTGGGCCGTCGGTCTTGGAGATGTCGGCCTTTGGGGCGATCAGGTGTCGGGTGTCGACCTTTGGGGCCATCGGTCTTGGAGCCGTCGGTCTTTGGGTCGTTGGGTGTCGAGTGTCGGCCTTTGGGGCCGTCGGTCTTGGAGCCGTCGGTCTTTGGGGCCGTCGGGTGTCGGGTGTCGGGTGTCGGCCTTTGGGGCCGTCGGTCTTTGGGGCCGTCGGGTGTCGAGTGTCGGTCTTGGAGCCGTCAGTCTTTGGGGCCGTCAGGTATCGGGTGTCGGACTTTAGGGCCGTCGGTCTTGGAGCCATCGGTCTTGGAGATGTCGGCCTTTGGGGCCGTCGGGTGTCAGCCTTTAGGGCCGTCCAAATTTTTTTTATTCTCCATAGGGTCAACTGGCCCCATCAGGATGTATAAATTATGTGAATCAAAAGTGATGAAGATAACTGAATTCAAACTTAGCTTCATTCAAATATAACCAAATTTATGTTAGTCCATATAGTGACGTGGACTTGACCACATTCGAATGTGATCAGATTCAAAATTCAATCATTTTTATCATCGCAGATGCTCATTCATTTTTTTATCATTAAGATTTATAAATCATATGAATAAAAAAATAAAAAATAAATCTATTTTAATTTAAATTTTATTATATATATATGAATAAATTTGATCATAATTAAATATGGTCAAAGTTTCAAAAAAAACTTTCAATTTTTGTGGTGGCGGTTAAGCACCAATGAAAACATTCATTTCTTTACGGATTCATGTGAGATCGATGGTTAAAAGCAATAATGTTAAGGAGGCATCTTCTCTGCCTTTCTTCTTCCATTGCTACTGGAATATTGTTGGGCAGGATGTTATCTTGGCTATTCAGTCTGTTTTCTCTTTCAGAACTATTCCTCTAGATTTGCAGAGGACTTTTCTTGCCCTTGTTCACAAGAGAGTGAATGCTCTGCTTCCCCAGCATTATAGGCCGATCAGCTTGTGTACCATCCTTTATAAAGTCTGCGCTCGTATCCTGGTTACTCGGTTGCAGGGGGTGATTCCTCGACTGATCTCTCCGGAGGAAGGGCTTTCATCCGTGGGCGCAGTATCACTTATAATGCTCTTATTACCCAGGAGTTTATGCATGACCTCCAGCGAGCCACTTGTTGATAGTCTCTTATGGCTGTTTAGTTAGACATGGAGAGAGTTTATAATAGGATGAGTTGAATATTTCTTTGACACACGCTACGGGAGTTTGGATTTGCTGATCTATTCATTGAATGGGTTATGGCATGTGTCAAAGGGCCCACTTTTTCTATTATTATTAATGGCAGTCCGACTGAGTTTTTCCCTCTATTGTCGGACTCCACCAGGGATGCCTTCACTCTCCATTCATGTTCATTCTGTGTGCTGATGATTTGTCTCGTGCTCTTGATCAGGCGGTTGGAGTGTCACTATTGTAGCCTTATATGCCTGGGCCCCACGGACCTCCTCTCACTCATCTTCTCTTTGCTGATGACTGCATCCTGCTTAGCCCAGCTTCTGTTCAGAATGCAGCCATCTGTTTTGCTATCATTCAATCTTATTGCCTGGCCTCGGGGCAACAGGTCAACTTGCAGAAATCTATTATCTGCTTCAGCCTTTCGATCTCTCCCCGTTGTCGTGCTGCCATCTCCCAGTTGTTTGGGATCTCGACTTTCTTTGACCGCCTAACCTACCTCAGAATCCCTAGCATGATTTTGGGGACCTTGATCGTCGGATTTCTGCTCGCTTGGATCGATGGCAGGTTTTGGGTCTTTCTATGATGGGGCATATCACCCTGATCCGATCTATACTTATAGCGCTTCCTCTCTATTTGTTATCCAATGCCTTGATCCCGACTACCTGCCTCCGCCGGATCGAGAGACACATTTGGGACTTTCTCTAGGCATCTATGCAGGGGGGCCATGGTCTTCATCTATTGGCTTGGGACATTATTTGTTTGCCTACTCATGAGAGCGGTCTTGGGATCCAGACCTTGGTGCTCCGTCGAGAGGCTATTATTGCAAGGCATGCTTCCAGATTCATGTTGGACCCTCATTGTTTCTGGAGTTCTGTCATGCGAGGCAGATACGGTGGCTGGACTTCTGACTCGGCTTTCAGTTTCTCTCGCGGATGTTCTTTCTTATGGCGTGCGATCTACCATGCTGCCCCTACTGTTATGACTGATATCCATTGCATGATTGGGGATGGGACTTCAGTTGATGTTACTCAGGACACATGGATAGCTGATCTTCTACTATCTTGATGGCCAACTTTTATCAGCTCTGATGTTGAACCCTCTCTGCTGTTTCATCTTTGATTTGCCAGGAGAGTGCTGTTTGGAATGCCCCTATGGTGTCTCAGCTGTTTGGGGCTAAGCTTGCGCACAGGATCCTCGCCATGCCTCTACTCTTCTGTTGGCCCGGACATCAGACTTTGGTGTCGATCCCGTCTTCCTTGCGCCCCCTCTAGGGATTTGGTTGCCCGCTTCCGCTCTCGGACTTCGGGCCTCGGTGATGTTGCCTAGATTTTGCGTTTGCCAGTACACCCTAGGATTTAGCTCTTTTTGTGGAAGCTCATGTGGGATCTTCTACCTACTAGTTCCCTTTTGGCTGATCGCGGTCTTCCTATATTGCCTCTCTGCCCGATATGTGGAATAAAGGATGAATCGGTTGAACATGTCATATTTATGTGTTCTCGTGCATCTCAGATATGGCAGCTGACCCACTTTACCCTATGGTTGTTGGAGGATGGACCCACCTGGCTTTCATTCCTGCATGCTATCCGTTTGTTTACCCAGCGTGGTCCCCGCTCTCAGGGTGTTTTATCAGCCTATTTGGCTTATCATATTTGGCTGACTCGGAACCAGATTGTCTTTGCTAAGGAGACGGCCTCACCTCAGGTGATTATCCGCTGTGCTCTCTTTCATGCCAAGGAGTACACTCGCTGTCATTTTGGCATTCACACTGATGGGCTTGGCCACTGGGACTCCCCTGCTGCTTCGGCAGCGCACCGATCTACGATCTTCGTCACTTGGGAGTACCCACCCCGGGTTACGTCAAAGTGAACTTTGATTGTTCTGGTTTGTTATTCGAGGGTCTGAGGTCAGTTACTTGCGGCTGGCGGTCATAGCTCTATTGACATTTCGGTCCCTTTGGCGGAGCTCCAGGCTGCATGGCTGGCATCACTCATGCTGTTCGACATTTGGGCTATCACCGGTTGATCATTGAGGAAGACTCTCTCACGATTATGAGGTGGATTAGGCGGGATGGGGATTCTTATTCTCTCTAAATTCCGATATTAGAGTCTCTCTTCAGGCTACATGTGCCCCGTAATTCGTCAATCTATCGGGAAGCCAATGCGTGGCTGATTGGGTTGCTTCTACCGTAGCTCGCCATCCCAGCCAGAGGAATGGCACTTCGATGTCCCTTGACATGTATTTTTGCAGTAAATTTTGTACTCTGATCTTTCGGATTTGATTTGCACCAAAATGGGTGATCGCTTGCTTGTAAAAAA
>UESW01001537.1:595030-645464 GCA_900491605.1 Calamus simplicifolius | reverse complement strand
TCATGCTCATCTCGAATTCTCCCTGCATTAGCTTAGCAAATTCTTGACAAAGGAGATTGTTAGTAGCACCAAATATAATGTCATCAACATAAATTTGAACGATTAATAAATCCTTTCCTTTTCTTTTTAAAAATAATGTTTTATCAACATTTCCTCTAGAAAAATCATTTTCAATTAAAAATTTACTTAATCTATCATACCAAGCTCTAGGTGCTTGCTTTAAACCATAAAGTGCTTTGTGTAGTTTGAAGACGTGGTTTGAAAATTCATGATCTTCAAAACCAGGAGGTTGTTCAACATAAACTTCCTCATT
This sequence comes from Calamus simplicifolius, assembly GCA_900491605.1. NCBI lineage: Eukaryota > Viridiplantae > Streptophyta > Magnoliopsida > Arecales > Arecaceae > Calamus > Calamus simplicifolius. Next base: position 645,151 of record UESW01001537.1, on the reverse strand, counting down.
TATAAAACCATTTAGAAATGCACTTTTAACATCCATTTGAAATAAGTTGAAATTCATATGACATGCAAATGCAAGTAGTAGCCTAATGGCTTCTAATCTAGCAACAGGTGCAAAAGTTTCATCAAAATCTATACCTTCTTCTTGATTATATCCTTTTGCAACTAGTCTAGCTTTGTTTCTAATTACTATGCCATTTTCATCTAATTTATTTCTAAATACCCATTTAGATCCTATTATAGGGTGATTTTTAGGTCTTTCAACTAGGGTCCAAACTTGATTTCTAGTGAATTGGTTTAACTCTTCCTGCATTGCTAACATCCAATAACTATCTTTCTCGGCTTCCTCTATAGTTTTAGGTTCTATATGAGATACAAATGCAAGATGATTATTGATATCTCTCATTGATGATCTAGTCCTTACACCTTGAGATGGATCACCTATGATTAGGTCCTTAGGATGACCATAAGCATATCTCCAATCTCTAGGTAGATCTTGATCATTTTGAGCAGTATCAATACCATCATCCTTAGGTGAGTCATCATCCTTAACTTCAGGTTCTTGATCTGAAGATACATTTAATTTTTCAATATTCTTTCAATCAAAGATGTATCTTCCTCATCATCAATTTTATCTGAACTTGATGCTAAAGACTCATCAAACACTATATGAATGGATTCTTCTACAACTAAGCTTTTTATTAAATACTCTATATGCTTTGCTAGATGTAGAATATCCTAGGAAGATACCTTCATCAGACTTTGCGTCAAACTTCCCAAGATTATCCTTACCATTGTTATGAATAAAACATTTACAACCAAATGCATGAAAATAACTTAAATTTGGTTTCCTATTGATCCAAAGTTCATAGGGAGTTTCTTAAGGATAGGTCTAATTAGGGCTCTATTTAGAATGTAACAAGCTGTGTTTATAGCTTCCGCCCAAAAATATTTTGGAAGTTGGCTTTCACATAGCATGGTACGGGCCATGTCTTCTAAAGTCCTATTCTTCTTTCTACAACTCCATTTTGTTGGGTGTCCTAGGTGCAGAGAAGTTATGATGTATGCCTTTTTCAAAACAGAATTTTTCAAATAAGTGATTTTCAAATTCAGTTCCATGATCACTTCTAATAGACACTATGGTAGTGTTTTTCTCATTTGTGACTTTCTTAACAATTTCATGAATATTGAGAAAGTCTCATCTTTGTGAGCCAAAAACATTACCCAAGTGAATCTAGAGTAATCATCTACTATCACTAGACCATATTTCTTTCCTCCTAGACTTGTGGTTCTAGTAGGTCCAAAAAGGTCCATGTGTAGTAGCTCTAGTGGCCTAGTAGTTGAAACAACATTCTTAGATTTGAAAGAAGTTCTTGTTTGTTTTCCAAATTGACATGCATCACATATTCGATTATTTTCAAAATTTAGACTAGGAATACCTTTAACTAAATCCATTTTCAATAATTTGAAATTAGGTGTGTGCTTGCATGACCTAATCTACGATGCCATAGCCAACCAATCTCATTCATCTTAGCATTATTAGCAACTAAGCAATGATTACTTGGAGATAAATTACTCAAATCAATTAAGTACACATTGCCATAACGTTTACCAACAAGAATAATGCTATTATCAATGGGATTAGTAACAGTGCAAACAGAAGCTTCAAAGGAAACTTTGAAACCTTTATCACACAGTTGACTAATACTTATCAAGTTATGTTTAAGTCCATCAACATATAAAACATTATCAATATGAGTAGATGGAGTAATTTGAATCTTACCAATACCCATGATATGGCCTTGACCATTATCACCAAAAGTAACTACTCCACCTCTTTTTGATTCAAGGGTGATGAATTGATCTTTGTCACCCGTCATGTGTCTTGAGCAACCACTATCCAGGGTACCATTTTCTTTTCAGTCTGATGGCTGCAAGACACTCCTGCAAAATATTCATATCTTAATTTTAGGTACCCAAGCTTTCTTGGGTCCTTCATGGTTAGATGCATTAAATATTGTTCCTTTGGGAACCCAAATCATCTTTCTTTTTCATGTGAGTTTTACACATATAAGATTTATGTCCTTTGTTTCCACATTTAAAACAAGTAATATTTGATAATTTTTCAGCATGTACAAAAATATTTTTCAAGGATTTTTACTTTTTAAGTGGATTATATCCTAATCCAGCTTTATCAAAAATAGCCTTTTGATTGTCCAAAATCATATTAAGTTTGATAGAGCTTAAAGTAAATTTATCAACTATAGGTTTAAGTCTATCAACTTCATTTTTCAAACTTTCATTTTCTTTTATCAAAAGTTCTTTTTCTACAACATGCTTTTCATTTTCTAATGATAGATTTTGCATTTGATTTTTTAGATCTTTGTTCTTTGAACTTAGGTTTGCAAAATCATCCATTAATTCATAAAAAGCACTATGCAACTCATCGAAAGTAAAGTCATCAAGAAAACTTGGACTTACCTCATCATTGTCAGCCATGAAGCATAGATTGGCCATTTCACTCTTTTCTTCCTCTTCGGAACTTGAGCTTTCCGAATCACTCCATGTGGCCATCATTGCCTTCTTTTTGAATCTCTGGATGCCTTTCTTTAGTTGTGGGCATTCAGATTTAAAGTGTCCCGGCTTCTTACATTCAAAACAGATAACTTCTTTTTCTTTGCCCTTGTCCTCATCTTTTCTAGCAGAGGGCTTTTTCTTTTCAAACTTCTTTTTATTCATGAATCTTTTAAACTTCCTTGTGATGAGTGCCATGTCCTCATCATCACTTTCATCTTCAGATTCATGAGGCTCTTCCATATATTCAGAAATCTTAAGAGCCATAGTCCTCTTCTTCTTTGACTCATCATCATTAATATTTGCTTAACTTGAAGCTCATGAGTCATTAAGGATCCCAATAATTCTTCAGGGGTAGGGTACTTAGATCCTTTGCCTCTTGTATTGCAGTTACTTTAGCTTCCCAAGTCCTAGGCAAGGAACACAAAACCTTTCTCACAAGATCAGAATTATCATAAGATTTACCAAGACTTTTTAAACCATTAACTATATCAGTAAATCTTGTAAACATATCAGAAATAGATTCACATGCATCCATTTTAAACAATTCATATTTATGAACTAGCATGTTAATCTTGGATTCCTTGACTTAATTTGTTCCCTCATGGGTAACCTCAAGTCTATCCCAGATTTCCTTAGCAGAAATGCAAATAGATATACGATTGAATTCATTTGCATCTAATGAACAGTACAAAACATTCATAGCCTTGGCATTAAGTTGTGCCAATTTTTTATCATGTTCATCCCATTCTATTTCCGGTTTAGGAATCTTCATGCCATTAATTCTAGTAGTGGGTGTGTGTGGTCCACTGACTATAATGCTCCATAGATCATAGTCAAGTGCTTGAATGAAAATTTTCATTCTAGCCTTCCAATAACCATAGTTTAAACCATTAAACAAGGGTGGTCTATTTGTATATTGGCCTTCGAAAAAAGATGAACCAGCTTGAGTTGCCATGTGGATCTTTGACTCTTGATCGTTAGATCAAATCAAATGAGCACTAGCTCTGATACTAATTGTTGGTCCAGATAGCAACCTAAGAGGGGGGGTGAATTGGGTTTTTCAAAAATTAAACTCCTTTTAAAAACAATCCCCAAGTGGAAGTGAAAACTTAGATGTATACGAATTAAAACAGAGTAAGCAAGAATAGAGAGTAAGAGACAAGGAAACAATCACGGCAAACACAAGAAGTTTTATAGTGGTTCGGTGTACCTACACCTACATCCACTCCCAAGTACCTCTTGGGTCCACACTATAATCAAGCTGATTACAGCAGAGTTGTTTTGCAAGCTCACAACTCAAACTTGTTGTTTCCGGGTGCACAACGAACCCAGCTGATTTTCAAGGCTCACCAGCACACAACCTTACAACACAAGCAAACTGCTTGCTCAAGGCTAACAGCCTCAATGGAATCAATCCTTGATTGACCCAGCAAACAATAATGTTTTTACAAGTTTAAAAGCTCCTCCAATGAGCAAATATACAATAATAGAACAATACTAAAGAGATAAGAAACAAAGCCTGATTTGCAGATCTTGGTGGCTTGCTTCTTCTCTTCTTTGAGTGGATATTCCTTTAGAATGCTCTTGAAGCTCCGAAGATTAGAAAGCTAGGGCTTGCTTCTTCTTTTGGGATTTCTTTAAAATAGAACAAGGAATGCTAGAAATCTTTCTCTTTTCTTTGGGGAATCAGTATAATCTTTCCTTTTGAATCTTTCCTCATTTTTTTCTTTGATTTTCTGATGGATTTCACTCTTGTTTTTCTGATTTTTCTCTCTTGTTTTCTTGTTTTTTTTCTCTCCTCTTTGGATACAATAAAACCTCTTCTTATAGATTCTTCTTAATCCATAAATAGCCAAAAACTATCTGTTACAAACAAGTGTAAGAAGGATTAGAACCAAATATAGTAATAGCCATTGGGATTAAAAAGATAAAGATAAAGTTTAGAGACGTTCTGACAGTTCTGGAGTCGTTTCTGACAAACTTGAGTCGACTCTAACTTTTCTAGAGTCGGCTCTAAATCAAAATTCCCAAACCACTCGATCTGGAGTTGTCTCTGACTTTTTGGGGTCGATACGAAAATCTTATGGAGTCGACTCTAACAGTCCAGGAGTCGACTCTAAGTCGTGACCAGAAAAACCATCGTTCTGTCTTTTCTGTTGGAGTCGGTTCTAACAGTCCAAGTGTTGACTCTAAGTCTGTGCCGATTTTCGGAGTCGACTCTGCGATTCCATGTGTCGACTCTAATGTCTGCAATCTTACCTTGACATTAGATTCGAACTATAATTTGATTTATCTAGTGATTTTGATTAATGAATCAATCATAAACTAAAAAACTTAATCAAAATCATTAGTAACTTCAAATGTTATACTCAAATAGTTTTTGTTAATCATCAAATCAATAATTGAGTCAACAATTAGCTCCTGAATCAAGCCACCAATCACAAGAAGATTGGGTTGAGTTGATTAATAATTTTTAATTTACCGACCTGAAAGAAGGCTCAGCACCACTCTGAACCACGTTAACTTGTGGTTTAGATGATTTCCTCAATGGTTCAATCTTTCGGTGGTAGCAGTCCTTCGCCACATGATTTGTCCTTCCGCATACAAAGCAGAACATGCCTTATAATTTTTTGACTTCTGATTCGGTCGGTTCTGATTTGATCGGTTCTGATGAGGTTTGTATGATTGGTTGGATCTAGATTAGAATTTCTTTTTCTTAAAATTCTTTCCCTTAGGTTTGAATTGATTTGGAGTTGGATTTGACTCGGTCAGATGAATTTTAGGTCCAAGGTCGGTCTTTGATTTTGATTGAGCTTAAGCCGGTGTTCTTCTTCAATCCTAATAGAGTTAATCACTTCTGTTAGGGTCAAGCTACCTTGCTTATGACTTAGCTCTCGAGCAAAGGATGACCAAGATGGTGGAAGGGCATCTACTAAGGCTTGGACCTTATAGTTTCAGAAAAATTACAACCAGTCAATTCTGACTTTCTAAGAAAATCTTGGAATTCATGAATTTGAATACTAGTGGGTTTGGAATCTACCATTATGTACTTTCTAAATTTTGATATAATGAATCTATCTAGACCAGCATCAACCATCCCATATTCAGCCTCAAGAGCATCCCATAGTTCCTTAGCAGTTTTAGTAGGAAGGTAGACATCATAAAGATTATTAGATATGGCACTTAAAATTCTATGTCTACAATGAAAATCTATTTTTTTGGGGTGTTTTTGATGAAGATGAGGTATCAACTATACTAGAAGAACCTTGTTGAGTGTTAGATTTGGGATCTGATAATTCTATGGCAGAAAATAAATCTAAAGTGGTAAGCCAGTATTTCACTTGACTTTGCCACCTCCTAAAGAATAATCCATTGAATTTTTCAGGTTTAATTGCACTAAGAACATCAGAACCCATTTTAAGTAAATTTGTTGCTTAATGCGTTCTGCACAATCAAAAAATTGAAGATTTAGCTTTATAATTTGAATTTTTTTAAATTGGTGATTTTTTTAGATATTTCTAGATTTTAAATTTAATTCAAAAGAATTAAATCTAGAAACTATTTGCAATTATAATAAAACCACTAAGCAAAAATTAACTCAAATAAGTCAATTTCGAATTTGAGTTTCAATTTTTTTAATTCAAAATTTGAATTTCAAATTTGAATTTTTAATTTTAAATTTTAAATTCAAAACATTTTTTTAAATGAAATTACTTATAATAAATCTAGCAATTTCTAACGATAGGGAAAACTTGTCCTTAGCTGTTAGAAAAATTGTTTTGATTTTTGAAAAATCCTTTCTAGAAAATGCTAGAAAATTAATCTAAAATTTAAATTTAAAATATAAACTAAAGTAAAAGAATCAACTGGTCGAGGCGTGTTAGACACTGCCCTAAGGACAAGTTTTTGCCCCCTCGTACGGGTTATTGGCGATTTGTCCCCAAGGTACAACGAACCGGCTCGATCCGATCCTCTTACCACGAGCATGATCAGGTGAAGGTGCAAACCCAATGATTCTTCATATGCTCAAATAAAAAATAAAAATAAATTGTTAGATAAACCTTTTACCACCAATAGCTTTCACCAGTAGGTTGAGACAGACTTCCTTTTGAGATAGATTCCCAACTCCAAGCACTTGCAGCAACAAGATCTTTAATAAATGAATAAAGCTTTTAGGATTTGTATTTCTTACTTCTCTGTTCTCTTCTCCCTTAGTCTATATATATATATATATATTTGGCCGTTAGGCCTTGTTACTTTTCCTCCCAGAACGAAAGGAAGAGCAGAACAATTGCAGAACGCTCAAGCGTTCGCGTAATTTCCTCAAACTCACTGGCGAGCGTTCCACGAACACTCGCTGGCTCAGTGCATCCCACGCGAGCATTTAATTCTCGCGTGGGTGCGTTACCTTTTCTTTTTTTATTAACTTTTAACTTTTTCAAATCGGTAAAAAGTCAACACTCCCTTCCCACCGGCATCACCTCCATAGTTCTGCCCGTCTCGTTCGATGACCTCACCGATGGTGTCCATCCTGGGATCAGGATCGCCCTCTCCATCCTCCGATCACTCCCTGCCCTTCGAGACACAATCAAGACCCTCAAGAAGACCACCCGCCTTGTCACCTTTTTCGCCGACCTATTCGGGACCGACGCCTTTGACATCGCTAAGGAATTCAAGGTCCCACCCTTCCTTTTCTTCATGTCAAATCTTATGACATTATCTTTCATGCTGGGATTGTTTCCAACACCAATTATTTTGAGAAAAGAAATTAAAGTAGAAGAAGAGTTTTCTCTCAAGAAGAAAATAGTTCTATTGCGTTTCATTAAGCACATTACCATATAAATATTATTTCTTATTTCTATGGATAAACATAATCCTCTTATGATTTTATCCATCTGAGGCTACCCTACCAAAGCATAAAAAAATAGGCTCATTATTTAAAACCCAACCCAGACTAAATAAAATAAAATAAAATACTAAAAAACTAACAACCATTATATTTTAACACTCCCCTTTAATAGTTGTTCTTGAATACCCATGAGATCTCTAAAGTGAATGAATTTCTCCTTGGGTAGTGCCTTGGTGAAGATGTCTGCAATTTGATCTTCAGTCTTCACATATTTGACTTCAATTTCTTTTTTCTTCTACCACATCTCTAATGAAATGGTACTTGATTTTGATATGCTTGGTGCGGCTGTGATATATAGGATTCTTTGTCATAGAAATAGTAGATTTGTTGTCACATAGCAGAGTAGTAGCTTATTCTTGTTTTTCACCCATATCTTCAAGTATTCTTCTCAACCAAATTATTTATTGAGCTGTCAAAGTTGTTGAAATATATTCTGCTTCAGAAGAAGATAATGCCACTATATCTTGCTTCTTAGATGCCTAAGATATGATACCTGATCCATAAAAGAATACATATCCCGATGTACTTTTCATGTCATCAATACTTCCAGCCCAATCACTATCACAAAACCTAAATAACTTCACAATATAATCCTTGTTTTTATCATACATGATCCCATAATCTTTAGTACCTTTGATGTATCTCAAGATTCTTTTTGCTTGTCCAAAGTGAATATTACTTGGCTTTTGCATAAATCTGGAAAGTAAACTCGATGCAAACATTATGTATGGCCTTGTAATTGTTAGATATAATAAGCTTCCAATAATACTTCTGTATAATTGTGCATTGGCTTCACCACTTTCATCTTCTTTCATCAACTTATCATTTACTACAAAAGGTATTTCCACACTATTGCAATTTTCCATGTTGAATTTCTTGAGAATGCCTTCTACATACTTCTTTTGACTGATAAATATACCATCTTTTCTTTGACTTATTTCAATTCCCAAGAAATAATGAAGCAAACCCATATCATTTATTTCATATCTTCTCATCATATCACTTTTGAAAGTCAAGATCATATTCTCATTGTTACTAGTAATAATTAAATCATCAACATAAAGAGAGACAATGAGAATATTATTACCTTGCTTCTTCACATAAAGTGTTGGTTCACTTGGACTTTTTAGAAAACCTTTTTCATTGAAGTAGGTGTCAATTTGAGAGTATCATGTTCTGGGTACTTGCTTCAGCCCATATAATGCTTTCTTCAACTTGTATACCTTGTTTTCTTGACCTTTGATAATAAAGCATTGAGGTTGTTCAACATAAATTTCTTCTTCTAATACTCCATTTAAGAATGCAGACTTTACATCTAGTTGATGTAGTTTCCAACTTTTATGTGCTGCTATAGAATAAGAGTTCTAATTATCATGTCTAGCAACAGGTGCAAAAGTTTCTTGATAATCAATACCATGTAATTGAGAGTATCCCTTTGCTACTAATCTTGCTTTGTGTCTTTGAATGGTGCTATCTATATTGTGTTTTGTTTTGTAGATCCACTTCAAGCCAATGACTTCCTCATCACTTGGTTTCTTCACTAATTCCCAAGTTTTGTTCTTCTCAATCATATTGATTTCTTCTTGCATAGCCTTGTTCCACACTTCTTCATGCATAGCATTTTCATAAGTTTCAGGCTCAATCATACAGAAATTACAAGAAGCATAAATGTCACTTAACCTTCTCATTTTTATAGGAGTAGAACTTGAAGATGGACTTGAACTTGGAGAAGTTTGTGGTGAACCTTCAACCTCATGTTCTTCATTTTGAGCATCATGAATTTCTTCACCAAGAAGAATAATATTTTCTTCAACTTTCTTTTGCTTCCAATACCAAGCAACTTTTTCATTGAAAATAACATCTCTTCTTATGATCACTTGATTTTGCTTCAAGCTGAAAAGTCTGTAGCCTTTTGATTTAGAACTGTATCCAACAAAGATACATTTTTCACTAACTTTATTAAGTTTATTCCTCCTTTCCTTTGGAATATGTGCATAGCACACACATCCAAAGATTTTGAAATGCTTCACTGAAGGCTTTCTACCATACCAGGCTTCAAATGGTGTCATATTTTGAATAGCTTTTGTTGGACATCTATTCATCAGATATACTGCTGTATTCACTACTTCTGCCCAATAAGAATTTGGAAGGCCTTTGTCTTTGAGCATAAATCTAGACATCTCAACAACAGTACGATTCTTTCTTTCTGCAACACCATTTTGCTCTAGTGCATAGCCAACAGTCAATTGTCTTTGTATACCATCATCTTCACAAAATTTTTTAAATTCATTTGAATTGTATTCACCACCTCTATCACTTCTCAGCACCTTGATATAATGCCCACTTTGTCTTTCCACAAGATTTTTAAATTTCTTAAAGATAAGAAATGCTTCTGATTTATGTCTCATAAAATATACCCATGTCATCCTTGAATAGTCATCAATAAAAATAATGAAGTAGATGTTACCTGCATGAGAAGGAGTTTTCATAGGCCCACATATGTCAGTATGAATAAGCTCCAATGGTGCTTTAGCTCTCCATACATGCTCTTTTGGAAATGCCTCTCTATGTTGTTTTCCAAGTGCACATTCTTCACAAGGTTCTTCCTTGTCATGTATTGCTGATAGACTATACACCATATTCTTTTGATATAAATTTCTCAAACTTTAAAAATTCAAGTGTCCAAACCTTTTATGCCATAACCATGACTCATCATTTACCTCCATCTTCCATGCAACATCCTTTGTATAGTGCAAAATAAGAGGAAAACTTATATTTTTCTCCATCTTGATATTTGCCATAAGTTACTTTTTCATCTTTCTATCATATAACTTACAAACATTATTTTTAAAGTATACCATATGCCCATGCTCAATCAACTGTCCAACACTCAAGAGATTTTGCTTCAAATCTGGAACAAGTAAAACATCATGAATGAATTTTCTTCCTTTCTTGGTATTGATTTCAATTCTGCCTTTGCCTCTTGCTTGGACTATTGCACCATTTTCCATTTTCACTTGTGAAATTGAAGAACTATCAATATCCACAAAAATAGACTTGTCTCCTGTCATGTGATTGCTGCATCCACTGTTAAGATACCACATATTATTACTTTACTCTTCTGCAGTTTGACATGCATAGAGTGTGCTTTGCTGACCTTCATTTTCTTCTAAGAAGTGTGCTTGCTCACTTGCTTTGTACCTGCAATCTTTTTGAACATGTCCAAACTTTTGCAATTATAACATTGGGGTTTCCCCATAAACCAGCAATCTTTTTCAGCATGAGAAGACCTTTTACATATATTGCACCTTTGCCTTCTTGAAAAATTATTTCTGTGCATTTCTCTACCTCTTCCTTTCATATTTCCTCCTCTTCCTCTATTCTGGTTTTCACCTCTGAATGACTCTCTTTTGACTGAAGCATGACTAGGTGATTCTTTTTTAGAATTTTTATCAACCACTTTGATTTTAGATTGGAAGGCACTTTCAATTGATGATTCTTTATGCCTAACCAATCTTTGCTCATGAGCTTCAAGAGATCCCATCAATTCATGAATACTTAATTCAGAAAGATCTTTATATTCTTCAATAATTGCAACTATTGTATCAAATTTTGGAAATAAACTAGCCAAGATTTTCTCACATATTCTTCGCTCGGTGATTGTTTCACCATAGCTCTTCATTTGATTAACAGTCTCCGTAATTTTAGAGAAGTAATCCTTCAATTTTTCATTTTCTTGCATTCTCAAATTATCTAATTCTCTTCTTAGAGTTTGAAGTTTGATAGCTCTTACCTTTATGTTGCCTTGAAATTTCTCCTGCAAGATATCTCATGCCTCCTTTGATTTGATGGCTCTAATAATTCTGGAAAAAATTTTCTCAGATACAGCTTGTTGGATAAAGAACAAAGCTTTGGCATCCTTTTTGTAGTCCTTCAGTTGCTCCTTTTGATTATTTATTGGATTAACTGGGTCTTCGTACCCGTTCTCAACTAGATCCCATACTTTTTGTGAAATAAAAAGAGTTTTCATCTTGATGCTCCAATAATCATAACTTTCTCCATCAAAAATAGGGATAGAAGGTTGATAGATATTCATACCAATATTGCTTGAGGTTGCTATGAATTTTTTGTAGCAATATTTTCTTCACTCATCTTATGGGATAGGCAACATATCTTTAGCCTTCATGTTCACCTATCAAGGGCTTTCCTTTTTCAACCTTACTTTGCCTGTTACTTGGAAACCTGACTTTATTTGCCGTTCTCGGTTTCAATGATGTGGAGAATGACCAGCGCATCAGCCCCGTGAGCAAAAACACATGCAATAGGCTCCAAAAGAAAATTTCTTGAACCAAGAAGTCAACAACCTGGGCGGGTCAAGAACTCCTTTCACTCTTTTTTTTTCATTATTGCTTTGAGGAGGCCCAGATCTTTAGAGGTGATGTACGGGTCTTGAGATGAGAAGGACTTCCAAAAAAAAAAAAAAGCAGCGTTTTTAAGAAGCCTCTTGACCGGCCTTGGAGAAACGGAAGAATACGAGCTTTCTCGTTCGTATGGAATTTTGGCAGCGAACGAGCGAGAAAGAAACTGAAAAGGTCGTGAATCTTTTGTTTAAATTTTTTTACGACTTTGCTTTGGATCTGATGGAATTAGGGAATCAGACTCTGATATCAATTTTTATTGGAATTATTTTCAACATAAATTGTTTTGAGAAGAGAAATCAAAGTAGAAGAAGAGTTTTCTCTCAAGAAGAAAATAGTTCTATTGCGTTTTATTAAGCACATCATCATATAAATATTGTTTCTTATTTCTACAAATAAACATAATCCTCTTAAGATCTTATCCATCTAAGGCTACCCACCAAAGTATTAAAAACATAGGCTCATTATTTAAAACCCAACTCAGATAAAATAAAATAAAATAAAATACTAAAAAATTAATAACTCTTATATTTTAACACTATCCATCCTCAATAAGACGACATCCTGCGAGTTCCGAGACCTCCCGGAGCCAGTGGCCTTGCCGGGTTGCTTGCCGATCGCTGGGAGAGACCTGTTAGAACCCTCTCAGGACCGGAAGAACAACGCCTACAAGTCCTTCCTACGTACGGCCAAAGGGTTCACCGAAGCTGCGGGTATTCTGGTGAACAGCTTCAAGGACATGGAGCCCGGGCAGCAGAGGTCATGGAATTAAAGGACCCTGGCAGGCCTCCGGTCTACTCTATCGGACCGTTGGTTCAGTCCGCTTCAGCTGGAGTTGAAGATGGCTCCGAGTGTCTTACGTGGTTGGACCGCCAGCCACAAGGGTTGGTGTTGCTCGTCTCCTTCGGAAGTGGTGGGACCCTAACATCCGAGCAAACGATCGAGCTAGCTTTGGGGCTAGAGACGAGTGGAGCCCGGTTCTTGCGGGTGGTCAGGAGCCCGAGTGACGCCGCGAGTGCAAGTTATTTTAGCTCCAACAACGTTGACGACCCGCGCGTGTTCCTGCCCGAGGGGTTCATGCAGAAGACCAAGGGGGTGGGGCTCCTAGTGCCGTCGTGGATCCCACAGTGTAAAGCCTGATGTGGTACTTCAAAGCTTAAATCCTAGGGTGGAGGTTTATAGGCTCCACAGGGTTAAGGCCCATGTTGTTGGGTCTTGAGGGGGCTAGTCTATCATTGGGCTGGGTTTGGGCCCAAGGTGTGGATTGGTCCAAGGAAGTTTTTTTTAGGGTTTATTATCCATATAATAAGGCACCGGTTCATGTGTGGTGCTGGTTTTATTTTGGTGGCCGTCATGGGTACGAGTTATATATAGTCATGTAACGATGATGATTATAGAAAAATAAAAGAAACTCTTTTCTCCCTAGAATAAGCTATCCCTTCTCTTCCTCCTCCTCTCTTTCTCACATATAGATGCCCTAGATTTCTAGGGTTTTATTGCTGCCATCTCTGCCCTAGCCATCTTCTTGGAGCCGCCTCTCTCAAAGAAGGAGAAGGAAGAAACCCTAGCAGCACCTTCTTCTTGAGCAACGTCTCTTGATTTTCTGGATCAGATCTGAAGGTTCACGTGAGGAAGAAGAGAGGCCACGACCCTCTCTTACAATCTTGGGGCAGAAGAAACCAAGGAAAATCCTAGTTGCTAATCAATTTGGGAAGATTACCAAGATCAAGATCCAAAATTCTGCTGTAGAAATTTTAGCAGGGATATCATCTCGCTTCCGCATCTCCACACGACTTGGGGCTGCCGAATGCGTGCTATGCTCCAAGGTTAGAAAGAGGATGATCCACTCTTCATTTGGTATCAGAGCCTTGGTGATTTGGTGGAGAAAAGATTGGATCTTGGGCGTTTCTTGGTAAGATATCAAACCAGAAATTTCTGCAGCAAGTTTAATTTTCTGTTTTTGTGTGTGCATTGTTTCTTGGTTGGATATGGCATCTAGTAGCTTTAAATTGGATTTTGAAAAGTATGATGGCAAGGGGAACTTCACCCTATGGCAGCAAAGGGTGAAGGATTTATTGGTACAACAAAGGATTTATAAGGTCTTGGTGAAACAAAGACCGGATAATATAGTCGTGAGGATTGGAAGGAGTTAGAGAAGATTGCATTTAGCACAATCAGGATGTGCTTGGCTGATCAAGTCTTGCCGGAGATTTGCACGCAGACCACGGCAAGGGGGCTATGGGAAACTTTAGAGAACACTTACATGGGAAAGAGTATGACAAACAAGTTGTGGTTGAAGAAACAGTTGTACAGCTTGAGAATGCCTGAGGGAGGAGATCTTGTGGCCCATATTCAGAAATTCAATCAAGTGTGCTCAGAGGTGATGAGCCTTGATGTGAAGATTGATGAAGAAGACAAGACCCTCATCTTGTTGTGTTCGCTACCCAGTTCCTATGATGGTCTGATTACAACCTTGGTGTATGGGAAGGAGACCCTGAATTATGAAGAGGTTGTGGGGGTGCTGAGATCAAACCAGCAAAGAGAAAAAATTCGCATGGGAAACTCTAACACAGAGGTACTTGCTGTGAATGAGAGGCAAGGAAGACCCTGGGAAAAGGTTAGAAGCAAGTCCAAAGGCAGATCTAAGTCTCGGGGCAAGCAGAAAGCATGAAAGTGTTACAAGTGTCATCAGATTGGTCATCTGAAGAGAAATTGCCCACTTCTGAAGAATGAGAAGGGGAAGGGCATTTCCAAGGGAGGTTCAGCCAGCAATGGTGGTGCAAATTCATCTGAAGACAGTGAAGATGATGTACTGGTAGTTTCAGAAGGGACCAAGAAGTGTGATAGTTGTTGGACACTTGACTCAGCATGTTCTCACCATTATACTTCGCATAGGGAGTGGTTTGCAACTTATGAAGAATCTGATGGAGGGAGTGTATGCCTTGGTGATAATCATCTTTGTAAGGTTGCTGGAGTTGGAAGCATAAGGGTGAGGATGTATGATGGGGTTATAAGGACTTTAACCAATGTCAAACATGTCCCGAAGTTGAAGAAGAATCTAATTTCTTTGGGCTACCTGGAGAAGCATGGGTATGCTTTTGGAAGCCAGCTGGGGAGTGGATGTTTGAGGATAACCAAGGGTGCATTAGTGGTGATGAAAGGGAGAAGGTTAGAAAATAATCTCTATCAGATGGAAGGCTCAGTGGCCATAGATGGTGCAGAGGTGCTAGCAGCGGCACAGGAGGAACAGTTGGTCTATAAACTGTGGCACTATCGAATGGGACACATGAGTGATAAAGGGCTTATAGAACTCAGCAAAAGAGGTCTGATTCCATCACTTAAGAAGGAGGATAATGACATCTGTGAGCCCTGTATTTATGGCAAACAACATAGGGTAAGATTTGCCAGCAGTTCCAAGCAGAGTGAAGGTATTCTGGAACTAGTTCACTCAGATGTATGGGGACTGGCCCCTGTGTCAGCTAGAGGTGGGGCTAAGTATTTTTTAACTTTCATTGATGACTACTCCAGGAAGGTATGGGTATATCTGATAAGAGAAAATCAGAGGTATTTGTCCGGTTTAAAGCTTGGAGAGTTGGTGTTGAAAAGGAGACAGGAAAACCAGTGAAGTGTTTGAGATCTGATAATGGAGGGGAGTATACAAGCAATGAATTCAGAAGCTACTGTGAGGAAAATGGGATCCAACGCCATTACACAGTAAGGATGACTCCCCAGCAGAATGGTGTGGCAGAGAGGATGAATCGTACATTGACAGAGAAGGCTAGGTGTTTGAGGCTGCAGGCATCACTGCCCAAGGTCTTTTGGGGTGATGCAATTATGTTCTCTGGTTTTCTTGTTAGCAGGTCCCCTAATAGAAAACTTGATGGAGGCATTCCAGAGGAGATCTGGAGTAGGAAGAAGGTGGAGCTTGGACACCTAAGGATTTTTGGTTGCCCAGCCTATGCACATGTGGAGGCAACTGAAAGGAGCAAGCTGGACCCAAAATCACAAAGGATGATCTTCATCGGGTATCCATAGGGAGTTAAAGGCTATTTGCTATGGAGTTCAGATTCACAGAAGTGTATCATCAGTAGAGACATTATTTTTGATGAGAAGAGCATCTTGAAGAGGTCATAGATTGCAGATGGAGCTGAAAAGGCTGAACAGGACAGCAGTGGACAACATTGGCTGACAGGTGATGTACCTTCTACTTCTACTTCAAAACATGCTTCTTTTGAGGTGGAGTTTGGTATGAATGTTCCAATACATGTAAAGGATCAGCCACAAGAGCCATCAATCCAAAAGGAGGTGCAGGTGGAGTCACACACTTCAGCTTTGAGAGATGATCAAAGGGGTGTGGCACTACACAAGGCAAAGCGTACCATCATCAAACCTGCTCGGTATCGCATTGATGACATAATTTCCTATGCTCTAATCATTGCAAATGAAGATCCAGAGACCTTCCAAGAAGCCATGGAAAGTTCAGAAAGAGACTCATGGATGCAGGCCATGATGGAGGAGATGGAGTCCCTGGAAAAGAACAAGACATGGCAGCTAGTGGATCTACCTAGAGATGCTCGGGCCATTGGTTCAAAATGGGTGTTCACAAAGAAGGAGGCACCTTCAGAGAAAGGTGGAGTCAGATACAAAGTAAGGCTTGTTGCTAAGGGGTTCTCACAGAGAGAGGGAGTGGATTACACAGAGGTATTCTCTCCAGTGGTACGTCATGCTTCAATTCGTGTGTTGTTATCTCTCGTAGCACAACATGGTATGGAGTTGCAGCAGATGGACGTGAAGACGGCTTTCTTACATGGAAGTCTAGAGGAGAGGATATACATGAAGCAACCAGAGGGTTTCAAGGAATCTGGATTGGAAGAAAAAGGGTGTCTACTAAAGAAATCGCTCTATGGTTTGAAGCAGTCACCCCGTCAGTGGTACAAAAGGTTTGACACTTTTATTTTGGGCCTTGGATTTTCTAGATGTGAATATGATACTTGTGTCTATGTGAAAGATGTGGATGAGGATGATGCACTGTATCTCCTTCTGTATGTGGATGATATGCTCATTGCCAGCAGGAGTGTTGAAGCAGTGAATAGACTGAAATATGCATTATCAACAGAATTTGAAATGAAGGATTTGGGGTCAGCTAGGAAGATACTTGGGATGAAATTTACAGAGATAGGACCAAGGAAATTCTACACTTGTCATTGGGTGGATATATTCATAAGGTGTTGGAGAGGTTTGGGATGGATAAGGCTAAACCAGTTGGAACACCTTTGGCTAGTCACATGTCTCTTTCTAAGTTACAGAACCCCCAGACAGATGAAGAGAAAGAGTACATGGAGAGAGTTCCATATGCCAGTGCCGTGGGCAGCATTATGTATGCTATGGTGTGTTGCAGGCCTCACATAACATATGCAGTGAGCCAGGTAAGCAGATTCATGGCGAACCCAGGGAAGGAGCACTGGAAGGCACTCAAGTGGATTTTGAGGTACCTTCAGGGAACTCGTGGACTTGGTCTAATTTTTGGGCAACAAGATGGATCTAAGGAGAAATCTAATATCCCAAGTAAGTCATTAGGTCCATTGAAAGGATTTGTGGATGCAAATTTTGCAGGTGATCTGGATACAAGAAGATCTACCACAGGGTATGTGTTCAGCATGTATGGTGGATTAATTTCTTGGATATCAACCCTTCAACCTATTACAGCTTTGTCTACAACAGAAGCTGAGTATATAGGGATTATAGAGGCTGCCAAGGAGGCTCTTTGGTTGAAGAGACTCATCATGGAAATGGGGGTGAAGCAGGGTACAGTATTGTTATATAGTGATAGTCAGAGTGCCCTGCAGTTGGCTCAGAACCCAATCTATCATGCACGCACAAGCATATAGATGTGAGGTATCACAGGATCAGAGAATTGGTGGAAGAAGGTGAAGTGGAGCTGGTAAAAGTTCATTCAAAGAAGAACCAGGCAGATGCACTTACGAAGACTCTTCCACGGGATAGCTTTCTCTCATGTGTGACACTGATGGGTATGAGGGAATGTGCAGATTTTTCAGTAGCTTTGAAGCACCAAGGTGGAGATTGTAGAGCCTGGTGTGGTACTCCAAAGCTTAAATCCTAGGGTGGAGGTTTGTAGGCTCCACAGGGTTAAGGCCTAGGTTGTTGGGTCTTGAGGGGGCTAGTCTATCATTGGGCTGGGTTTGGGCCCAAGGTGTGGATTGGTCCAAGGGAGTTTTTTTTAGGGTTTATTATCCATATAATAAGGCACCGGTTCATGTGTGGTGCTGGTTTTATTTTGGTGGCCGTCATGGGTACGGGTTATATATAGTCATGTAACGATGATGATTATAGAAAAATAAAAGAAACTCTTTTCTCCCTAGAATAAGCTATCCCTTCTCTTCCTCCTCTCTTTCTCACATATAGATGCCCTAGGTTTCTAGGGTTTTATTGCTGCCATCTCTGCCCTAGCCATCTTCTTGGAGCCGCCTCTCTCAAAGAAGGAGAAGGAAGAAACCCTAGCAGCACCTTCTTCTTGGGCAACGTCTCTTGATTTTCTGGATCAGATCTGAAGGTTCACGTGAGGAAGAAGAGAGGCCACGACCCTCTCTTACAATCTTGGGGCGGAAGAAACCAAGGAAAATCCTAGTTGCTAATCAATTTGGGAAGATTACCAAGATCAAGATCCAAAATTCTGCTGCAGAAATTTCAGCAGGGATATCATCTCGCTTCCGCATCTCCACACGACTTGGGGCTGGCCGAATGCGTGCTATGCTCCAAGGTTAGAAAGAGGACGATCCACTCTTCACACAGGTCCGTGTGCTGAGCCACCGCTCGACCGCTGGACTTCTGACCCACTGTGGGTGGAACTCGATCCGGAGAGTGTGCTTCATGGCATGCCCATGATTGCCTGGCCGCTCTATGCGAAGCAGCGGATGAATGCGGTGTTGCTGATGGAGGACTGGGGGTGGCGATAAGGCCGAAGGTTGGGGAGGATGGTGTGGTGACAAGAGTGGAGATTGCGAGGGTGGTGAAGGAGTTGATGGAGGGGAAAGGAGGAAGGGTGGTGAAAGAGAGGGTGCAAGAACTGCAAAAGAAGGGTCCAAGGCCTTAGCCGAGGAGGGGTCTTCTTGCAAGACTCTGACAGAGATTACCAAGGAATGGAAGGACTCTGATCCTACTTTCTAAACATGATTACGGTCTTTGCTGGTGCACGTAACGTGAAAAATAAATATTCTTCTCATATGGAGGAATTGTGTGTCACGCTCCAGACCCTATATTGAATTTAGGGGTGGCAACTCATCACATGCCGAGCATGCAAGGCGTAATTCTAAAATATAACATTCAATACAAGAAGGGGTAATAATTATATTTCATCCAATTTAAATGGTTCTTAATACATACCATAATCATATGTTTTAGGCTACATACCAAAATACATAATTCAATAAGGTTACAACAAGGTATTGGATCTAAGTCACTCTGATAGCTGCTCTAACTACCCCATATCCCCATCTTCAGTTATGTGGCTCTGAAAATATTGTGAGATTTAAATGAGCTCACACTCAATAAGTAAGCCAACTATAATATAATGTAATTACTTCATACTTTTATCAACTCAAAATTTCCATAATAAACATCTTGCCAAGCTTTCATAATTCAAATACATTTACCATATTATCAAAACATGCTTCATGTGCTCAAAATAATTTTGGAAGCAATTTCCATATATAGCATATCAAAAATATATAATTTCAAGATAAAATCACTGTACCACTGTAAATAGCATGTAAAAGTGTATTTTTATATCAATGTCCCACGACCACACATTATGTACACAGAACACCCCCCTCGGGTGTAACACCCCCCCTCGGGTGTATCCTTCATAAATATCCCCTAAGAGTCAGGGTCCTGGAACCAGTGTCATGCACTCACATCCTGCCATATCCGGCTACAACACACCCCAAGAGTGTGCTCTCCATATCCCCCCTATGGAGATGGGTCCTGGTGCCATGTGGCATAATATTGCCATATCCTGTCACAGCACACCTCCTGGGTGTGTGTTCTCCATATACCACCCTATAGAGTTGGGTCCCGGTGCCAAGTAAGTCATGCAATATCACATCATATCATATCATAGCGGATCATTGTGGGACATATTATCATATACACAAAGTATCATTTTCATGTCATATTTGCCAAATAGCATGTATATTTATAAAACCTTTAACAATTTCAAAGGTCATGCCAATTGATCAGTTATCCATATAGATACCCAATTATTTATAAAATATAATAAATAATAAACTAATTATAGTAAACGCTCATTTGCAAATATTATACCAATCCATTTTTCTCGTTTTTCAAATAATGCAATATATAACAATATAGCCTTTAAATACATAATTTTTATATTTAATAATTTATGAAAATTATGATAAATGACTTACTTACCTTCTGGCGCTAATCCAAAAATGTAATTCAGCTATTTAAGCACCTGGGTACCTACAACATCAATTTTCTAATTTTTAGTCCCAAAAAATAGCATATTAAAATAGCTTTTAACCTCTACCCAGTTTAATCCTGGGGTCAACTTGGGGCTTAAATATCTCCCAATACATAAGCCCAAATGGAAAGATAAAAATACCTCCATAAACTAGAATCAACACTGATACGGGGCATATTTTTATTTTTTCATTTTTGATCCAATACGGATCCAAATCGTGGCCCAAAAATTGCTCGTGAGACGGCCCAATATGGCCCAAAAGGGGAACTGCCCAACAGGGCCCGCTCCCCCCTCTCCCCCGCCTCCCTAGCATGTGCCGGCGGCGGCCTGCTCCCCCCTCTCCCTTGCCTCCCTAGCGTGTGCCGGCGGCCAGGGCCGCCGCCGGCCACTTTTCGGAGGGGCTCGGCCGCCGTCGATCGGCCGGAGCCGGCCGCTGCCGCGGCCGAGCTCCTCCCCCTCTCTCCCTCTCTCAATCTCTCTTTTCTCCCGTCATTTGCCACGGCTGTTACTCGTGCCGGTGGCACGGCCGGCCACCATAGCCGGCTGGACCTCCACCGGACGCTACCTCGGCGCCAGTGGAGGTCGCCGGTCGCAGCCCGGGCCCGGCGAGCCGGCAGGCGCTCTGCCGGGCCCGAACCAAGCCGTGAACCGGCTTGGTTCCGTGAAGAAGGGAGGCCATCTCCCTCCCTCAATCTCTCTATCTCTTTCTCTCAATCTCACTGTGAAATCCATGGAAGAAGGGGGGAAGAGAGACAGTACCTGGGCGATTGATAGAGATGGGTGGAGGGAGGAGGCTTCCCCCTCCCTCCCCATTTATAACGGTGCGGGGAGGACCTCCCCCGCGCTCATGAGAAGAAGGGCGCCGCCGTCTTTGACAGGCGGAGCTGGGAAGCCGCCCGCATGTGGGTACGGCTGCGGCGCCTCCCCTTCCTCCGATCCAAGAAGATGGATCCTCACATGGTGAGGATCCAGGGATCACATTGTGTGAGGAATACTACGAGAGGAATGCTGAGTATGTGTTTAATTTCGTGTATTCAAAAAGTCTGAATAATAATTTTTGGCCTGTATTTTTGGGATCTTTACAAAGTGAAGTTAGCTGATGACATAAGTGGAATATCTGATATTCAAACTGGACTAATTTGGCATCGATCATAAGCGGATCATGATGTTTGGGAGAGGCTTCTTTGGGTTAGGTCCTGTGCCGATCGGCTTGCGATAATCATGAATTCATAAGCAACAAAAGTAATATAAAAAAATTATAGAAATTATAAAACTGAAGAGAATAAATTTAGACATAGGAAATGATATGGGATAAAATCGTCATTGTACTAGTTGGCAGAGATGTGGCAGTCGACGAGGCTCACTTTCGGGCTCTGGCCTGCTAATTGCCATAATTAGAAAAGGACAAACCATGTCGACTGCAGTCTCCATACCTTGATAGAGCCGAGGTATGTCCATTCCTCGGCAGGTTTAAGCTATCTCTAAATCTCGGCAAGCCTAGCCATCTTCATATCTCGGTAAGACTAAGATATCTTCGAACCTCAGCAAAGCCGAACCTCATCCTCTCGAACATAAGCGTCATTGCTGCTTCAACCTACCGGATATCCCAAGAGATGAATTGCTATGATCGCTAAGATCTTGAAACAAACTTTTCAAAATAAAAATGGGAGCCGAATATGACACTCCACCCTTGATCAATCAATGAAATTTTAAAATCCCAATAAGGCGTCTGTTAACCTCCTCAACCATTAATCCTCATAACCTACGGGATTCTAACCGTCTCGGCTTTCGACTATATAAAACGCACCCGAAAATCAGGTAACGGCTCACCATCTCAGCGGCGTATAAATACCACATCCTGGGACCCTCCAGGTAGGCTTTTGAATACTTTTTCAAAGCTTACTCCAAGCCCTAATCATCGAAGTAGAAGTCATTGCTTGTTCTGCAACAACCTTCTCCTCTCACCTGCTTGCTTAGAATTCTTACTGACTTGGGTGTCGAAGGATTTTTCGTAGGGACCACCTCCTGCAATTCCTATACGAAGATTGTTTTACAGGTTTATCAGGATGAAAGAACGCTATTCGAATCCTGACGTGCATCGTTCCCAGGTCGAAGAACGAGAATCAACGGCAACAGAAAATAATAAAACCAGTGTTACGAGAATAAATTACTGAGTTTGATTTATGTGTGGATTTGACTAATATTCATACCTATATTTGCAATTTAATAGCTGAACTTATAATGTTATTCAGGAAAATAATTGATATACAACATGAGATCCAGTATTGGTTAACATTCGAACTCGACTGTCAAGAGAAGACGAGCCACAAGAATGGGTTGGATGCTCTTATGGAAGTTTGAGGTTTCAAGGTAGGTCGGCGGTACCTTAGAATTGACAATTGAAAATTGAAATCTTAGATCGATGAAGTACACCGAATCTGGTATATAATCCACTCAGGAAGTAATAAAATGTATAGAGGCTTGAAAAGAAGTTACAGTGGAAGGAAATGAAAAAAAACATGTGGCTTCTTATATGATATTTCCTTACATGCCAATAACTTAAGGTAGAACATCAATAACCAATAACTTAAGGTAGAACATCAATTACCAACCAATTTATTGCGTCCTTTACCATTAGCCTAGTAGAAATGAGAACATATTATCATAGATTTTATAGCAGAGCTTTCAAAAATCCATAAGGTGTATATCAATATTTGGGTTTTACAGATAAATTGATTAAATCAGCCCCTTTTCTACCTATTCCAACTATAGATTTACGTAAGTAAATGGTATAATAATGAGATTATTCATCCCTATAATATTCTATGTTCCATTATGTTAAATAGAATTTTCAAATTTACTTCACTATTTTGACATAGTTTACAACAATCTTTAGCTAGAGGCTCATCTAAATTTCAATATAGCTTATCATCCACAAATAGATAGGTAGCGAATTATTCAAATTTTGAAAGATATACTATAAGCTTATACCTTAAACTTTAAGGATAGTTGAAGTTATCATCAATGACATGCAAAATTTGCTTGCACTAACATCTTTCAATCTAGTATCGGGATGACATCCTACGAGGTATTGTATAGTCAATTGTGTAGATTTCCTTTATATTAGGCAAAAGTCGAGGAATATACCATGACACATCTAGAAATAGTATAAGAGACCATGGAGAAATTTCAATTGATACATGATCGACAATGCATTGCTCGAAGTCAATGAAAAAGCTATGCTAAAAAGCAGTGGCATTTATAGTTCGAGAGATTTGGCATTTCTGAAATTATCTCGTCAAAAGAATGTTGTACGGACTTAAAAATTGAACCATGCTCGAGTTATATAGGGCCATTCACAATAATACAGAGAGTTGGGATAATGGGTTACCGTGTCCGTGTGGTCTTACCATCTCATCGGCCACCTATACATAATCTATTCCATGTTTTCTTGCTTCAGAAATTCTAAACAGATTCATCACGTATCATTGATTAATGGCAGGATTTTCAACCATAGGAAGATGTCTCTGATATATATAGAGGGACTGGCTCTTGATGCCAGCCGATTCAAGCTCTTCAGTAATGATGTGGTAGATTGATCGATCCATCTTTAAAGGCCTCCTATTTGTATGCCTGCTAACCTTTAGGACTTCATAACCCATGTAGCAGTTGTAAGCGAACTCAAGTTTTTAAATATATAGCTGCATGGTTATCTTATTTCCTGGCATCAATTGAGCCAACTGGGCCAATAGAGATCGCAGCAACTAAATGACAGAGCAGCTGATTCACCCTTCTTTTTTTTTTTTTTTTCTCTCTTCTTCTGGTCGCCAGTATTTTAAGCTTGGAACCCATAAAACTAAAGGGAAATTCCTGTTTCTATGTTTAATTTATCAGAACAGTGGTGATTCATTCTCGACAACTTCCTACAACTTTGGTCCGTGATGTGTTTTGATAGATCGGATAAAAAATATATTAAGTACGACATCATAGATTATAATTGCACAGATATTTGCAAGGTACCCCATTATTATAATATTTTTCATTGGAGTTGCTTTGTTGCTAGATGATGCCATTCTCTACTCTAGAATAATTTGGCAGATAAGATATTGACGGCTGTCGTAACCAAGTGATTTTGAACCATTCGTTGCACAAGCGACATGTCTCCAGTGAACGCAATATTATTAACGTAGAAAAATTCTAAACATTAAAATTTATTACTAATGATGATAGTATCATCGTTTTTATAATAATCACTAAGCATCCTATTAAAAAATTATTGACGGTGGAAGCTGTAACGATCCAAGCTCTGGGCCCACAGCACTTATGGACCCATTTCGCGTTACAAAAAGTAAGACGGACAAGGTCCACACCAACTTAGGTCATCATAGCCCAAAAAGAATCTAATTGGTGCCTTATTCTTCTTATTTTACTACATATAAATCACTAAATCAATTCCTAATTTTTTGATATGAGACTATTGGGAAGGGTATTACCGTTACAAGAAAGCAAGATGGATAACGTCTACACCAACTTGAATCATTACAATCCAAAAGGGATCCGATTGGTACCGTAGGATTAGGGTCCGAATAATTATAATATGATATTAAAGTCATACATCAATCAAAATATAAATCTAAATACCATATAGAATAGAGGCAACAAGGATACCCTATAAGGATTAGATTACGATGCCCCCTTCCAATTTAGAGATTGCAGCAACTAAATGATCGAGCAGCTGATTTTTTTTTTTTTTTTCTTCTCTTTCTTCTGGTCGCCAGTATTTTAAGCTTGGAACCCATAAAACTAAAGGGAAATTCCTGTTTCTATGTTTAATTTATCAGAACAGTGGTGCTTCATCCTCGACAACTTCCTACAACTTTGGTCCGTGATGTACGTTTTTGATAGGTCAGACAAAAAATTTATTAATTACGCCGTCATAAATTATAATTGCACAGATATTTACAGGGTACCTTATTATTATAATATTTTTTTATTGAAGTTGCTTGTTGCTGGATGATGTCATTCGCTACTCTAGAATATGCCAGATAAGATGTTGACGGCTGTCGGAGCCAAGTGATTTTAACGCCTCAACCATTCGTTGCACAAGCGACATGTCTCTAGTGAACGCAGTACTGTTAACGTAGAAAAATTTTAAACATTAAAATTTATTACTAATGATGATAGTATCATCGTTTTTATAATAATTACTGAGCATTCTATAAAAAAAAATTATTGATGATGAAAGCTATAACGATCCGAGCTTGGACCTATAATGCTCATGAACATATTTCGCATTACAAGAAAGTAAGATGAACAAGATCTATACCAATTTAGATTATCACAGTCTAAAAAAAATTTAATTGTATCTTATTCTTCTTACTTTACTACATATAAATCACTAAATTAACTCTCAATTTTTTGATATGGAACTATTGAAAGGAGCATTACCGTTACAAAAAAAGCAAAACGGATAAGTCAACACTAATTTAGGCTATTACGGTTCAAAAGGGATCCGATTGGTACCGTAGAATTAGGATTTGGATCATTATAATATGATATCAGAGTCATGCATCAGTCAAAAATACAGGAATCTAAGTATCATACAGGATAAAAGTGACGAACATTCCTATAGAAGATAGATTGTGATGCTACCTTCAATTTAGAGATTGCAGCAACTAAATGATCCAGCTGATTCAATTTTTTT
This sequence comes from Calamus simplicifolius, assembly GCA_900491605.1. Classification (NCBI taxonomy): domain Eukaryota; kingdom Viridiplantae; phylum Streptophyta; class Magnoliopsida; order Arecales; family Arecaceae; genus Calamus; species Calamus simplicifolius. The sequence continues at coordinate 619,044 of UESW01001537.1, read as the reverse complement.
TTTTTCCTCTTTCTTCTGGTCGCCAGTATTTTAAGCTTGGAACCCATAAAACTAAAGGGAAATTCCTGTTTCTATGTTTAATTTATCAGAACAGTGGTGCTTCGTCCTCGACAACTTCCTACAACTTTGGTCCGTGATGTACGTTTTGATAGGTCAGATAAAAAATCTATTAATTACGCCGTCATAGATTATAACTGCACATATATTTGCAGGGTACCTTATTATTATAATATTTTTCATTGGAGTTGCTTGTTGCTAGATGATGTCCTTCTCTACTCTAGAATAATTTGGCAGATAAGATGTTGACGGCTGTCGGAACCATGTGATTTTAATGCCTCAACCATTCGTTGCACAAGCGCCATGTCTCCAGTGAACGACAAAAGCAACGTTATCAACGTAGAGAAATTTTGAACATAAAACGTATTACTAATGTATAATATTTTATCAATTGTTCTGCTCATTGACATCTATATGTAGTTTGGAAGGAATTGACGCCAATGGATAAGATGGCAACAGAAAGATGTGAGGATAGGAAGAGAAAGAACGACTAATGTTGTGCATATTACCGCATCAAAGATAGGTAAAAGCTGTTTATTTCAGAGAAATTAAAGGTCTTAGGAGAGAGGGAGCTACTTATGTTGCTAATGTTATTTGAAATTTAAATCTAAGCCAAACTGAATTGAGGCTTTATATATATATATATATGTGTGTGTGTGTGTGCCCGGTCACTTTGAGCTGACGTTTTTGAGTGTCAGTTGTCACTCCAGAAAAGTACCAGGATCCTTCCTTCATCTTCAAAACCGGTAAGAAGTCCCGCAACTAGAAATTTCAGTAGAGACCCTTCGACGCTCAAGTTAGCAACCAGGAACACATTAGTAGTTTTTTTAAAAAAGAAGATGTGGATTGTTAGAGAATCAGAAAAAAAATCCCATTTCCATTTCTTCTTACCTCCCTTTATTGGCCTCTTCCTTCGCTAAGGTCCAGATACCATGATGTGTTAGTGCTCTTATAGATAGAATGTCAAAGCTGGTCGATTGGATCTGCATCATTTGGTCCGACATCATCAGCGTTTTACAGTGGATAATCGCCTTTCAATCTTATTTAGCCAGAGTCATTAAATTCCTCTAATTACTTTTTGGGCCTTAGTGGCTTTTCTGACATGAAGTGATTAGTGCTTTATAACAGGTAATCACCTTTTGATGCATATTTAGCCGAGTCATTAAATTCCTCTAATGACTTTTTGGGCCTTAGTGGCTTTTCTGACTTGAAGTGATTGGTGCTTTATGACAGGTAATCACGTTTTGATGCATATTTAGTCAGAGTCATTAAATTTCGCTAATGACTTTTTGGGCCTTAGTGGCTTTTCTGACTCGAAGTGATTGGTGCTTTATGATAGGTAATCACCTTTTGATGCATATTTAGCCAGAGTCATTAAATTCCTCTAATGACTTTTTGGGCCTTAGTGGCTTTTCTGACTCGAAGTGATTGGTGCTGTATGACAGGTAATCAACTTTTGATGTCAGAACTGACAGTTCTATCTTGTTAAACCCACAAGAATCCGGAAGGGTATCTCATTCACTGCCGGGGCCGAGCGAATTACTATCGAGACCGCCTAGGACCTGCCTGGGGCCGTCCAGGGGCCGTTTACTATCAGGGCCGCCTAGGACCCGCTCTGGGGCTGTCTAGGGGCTGATCGCTATCGAGGCCACCTAGGACCCGTCCTGGGGCCACCTAGGGGCCGATTCCTATCAGGGCCGCCTAGGACCCACCCTGGGGCCGCATAGGGGCGATCGCTATCTGGGCCTCCTAGGACCTGCCCTGGGGCCGCTTAGGGGCTGATCACTATCGTGGCTACCTCGTACCTGTCCTGGGGCCATCTAGGGGCCGATCGCTATCGAGGCCTCCTAGGACCCTCCTTGGGGCCGTCTAGGGGCCGATCAATATCCGGGCCACCTAGAACCCGCCCTGGGGCCGTCTAGGGGCCGATCGCTATCTGGGCCGCTTAGGACCCGCCCTGGGGCCGTCTAGGGGCCGATCGCTATCGGGCTGCCTAGGACCTGTCCTGGAATGGTCTAGGGGCCGATCACTATCGGAGCCGCCTAGGACCCATCCTGGGGCCGTCTAAGGGCCGATTCCTATCAGGGCTGCTTAGGACCCGCCCTGGGGCTGCCTAGGGGCCAATCGCTATTGGGGCCGCCTAGGACCCACCTTGGGGCCGATTCCTATCAGGGTCACCTAGGACCCGTCCTGGGGCCACCTAGGAGCCGATCGCTATCGGGGCCGCCTAGGACCCGCTCTGGGGCCGTCTAGGGGCCGATCACTATCGGGGCTGCCTAGGACCCGCCTTGGGGCCGCCTAGGGCCAATTGCTATCAGGGCCGCCTAAGACCCGCTCTAAGGTCATCTAGGGGCCGATCGCTATCGGGGCCACCTAGGACCAGCCCTGGGGCCGTCTAGAGTCCGATCGCTATCGGGCCCTCCTTGGGGCCAATCGCTATCGTGGCCACCTAGGACCTGCCCTGGAGCTGCCTAGGGGCCGATCACTATCCGGGCCGCCTAGGACCCACTCTGGGGCCATCTAGGGGCCAGTCGCTATTGGGGCCGCCTAGGACCTGCTCTGGGGCTGCCTAGGGGCCGATTGCTATTGGGGCTGCCTAGGACCCGCCCTGAGGCTGCCTAGGGGCCGATTATGCCATTTGATTACCATGTGGCTTTTACTAGCCACATCATATGCCCCCCGCTCCTAAGTCTTGATCTTTTACACGCGTGGCACTTGCCAAGGGAAAGGAGCGCAAGAAATTCCCACATAACCAGATTTTATATGCCACATCCCATTAATGGTGGGTGTGTGCTCCTAGGGAAATAAAGTCTTCTTAAAGTCCTTTCGTTATTTAAAAGAAATGCCTTGTAATTGACAGAACAGAGGGGGGTTACCCCGCTCATGGGCTAGCGACACTTGGGCCACGACTACGACTTTGTAGCTTTGCCCTTCATGATGGGCTGGGTCTCCGGAATTCGGAGAATTAATATTGTGCCGCCCACTCCCTTTGTCTTCTAGTACCTCTATGCTCCTTTTGCTTCTTGTTCATCTTCTAAGCACCGAGCTTCCTTTTGCTTCTGTCCCTCCATTCCGAGTTCAGTTTCCTGTTTCTTCTTGTGTAGTTTTTCTTTTCGATGGATCCCCAAACCGATAGTAAGGGCAAGAGGCCTTTAGATAAACTGTCTAGGGAGGAGATTCTTCAGGCCCGCCGCCGTGCTCCCGGTGGCGTCACTATCCGCAATCGCCCTAAGACTATCGCTCTGACCCCAGCCGAGGTTCCTTCCCCAATACCTAGGGCCCCCTCTCCAACCCCTATGGCTTCACCTTTGCCATCTCGCTCGGCATCCCCTCCAACTTCTAGACCTACATCAGTGGGCCCAGGGGGGATACGCTCCACTATGAAAGACCAGGACATAGGGAGGATTAGGGCCCAGTATGACATTCCTGACAGTGTCTGTCTGTCTGCCCCTTGGCATGGTGATAAGGTGACCTGTGGCCGAGGAGGAGGGGTCGCACTTTTTGAGGAATTCCTTAGGAGTGGGCTCCGCCTTCCTCTCCATTCATTTTTTGGAATATTTTAGATAGGTACAACCTAGTCTCAGCGAAATTAACCCTAAATTCCATCCAAATCATATACGCATTTATAGTTCTCTGCCATTTTCATGGTGACCCCGCCCGGGTCTCCCTCTTTCGAGCTTTGTATAAACTTAAGAATTCCTCGAAGAGCGGGTGGTGGAGTTTTGCCTCTCGCCCCAAGAGAGTCCTCAATCTGGACTTGCCCTCGAAGGTCAGAGAATGGAAGTTGCATTTCTTCTACGCCCATGGTGAGGGGGTGAAGACATCTTGGAGTTTTCCTGACACCAGTCCCAATAAAAAATCAACCATAGAGAAAAGGGACCGAGAGCTTTTCGAAGCCCTCATATCCTCCATCATCCCTCCCTATGCAGAACTGCTATTGGAGGCAACCTTCGTGAGGCCTTAGCAGCACCGGGGGCGCCCTCATCGAGATCTAGTGAGCGCTACCTTCCTCGGCCGTTGGCCGCAGTTTCTCGTCCTCTTTCTTTTATTCTTCATTCATTTATTATGTACATATATTTGTATATACTCTCTTGCTTGTTCATGGTTTCTTGTCGTGTTCGTGTTTGTTTTATTGTTTTTTTTTTTGATTCTCTACTTCTTTGGTGCAGAGATGAGGTTTTCTGTAAATTTTCTGGTGGAGGCCCTCAAAAAGAAGAGGAAAGCCGCTAGTGGCCCAGCGAGGGTGGCGCCCAAGAAACCTAAACGGGAAGAGTGGGGTGAACCACTGCGGACCGGAGTGGCTTCGCCCTCCTCCCCTGAGGTTACGTTGGCAGGGGAACCGAGAGAGGGGGATCCCTCTGTTGAAGGGTTAGTAACGAAAATTCCTCTGGCTAAGACTTGAGAGGAGCCGCCAATGGGAGTCCCTCTGGTCGGGACTCAAGAGGAGCCGATAAGGGAGAGATCTCTGCTCTCCGCCGAAGCTGAAGGCGAAGTCACGCCAGAAGAAAGGGTGATGACACCTCCGGTTCAGGAAGCTGGCCAGGATCGTCCCTCGGATGCTCACTCACCCCCGAAGGGGGTGGAGGTTGTTGGCCCAGATGGCAACTCAAGAGGGGGGTGAATTGGGTTCTTTAAAAATTTACAATTAAAATCAATCTTCCAAGATGAATGTGCACAAGTAAAGTGTAGAGAGTGTGATGCTATGAATGCTGAGCACAATATAAAAAGAGAGAAAGAGATAAGAGATAAGCATGACAAACACAAAGGATTTATAGTGGTTTGGTGTTAGCTACACCTACATCCACTCCCAAGCAACTCTCAAGCACATATATAATCACCCTGATTATAGTAGAGTTGTTTTACAAATCATAATCCAAACTTGTTGTTTTACAACGGGATCACAACGAACCCAGCCGGTTTTCATAGGTTCACTAGCATACAACCTAACACAAGCTAATCTTAGCTTGCTCGAGGTCAACTACCTCACCTGATTCAATCCCCTGATTGAATCAGAAAACAAATAAATCAAGTAAATGATTACAACAATATAAAAAGCTCCTCAAATGAGCAGATAGACGATATAAATAAAAATGAGAATAGAAAAGCCTGATTAGAAGATGTTTGATGTTGAGCTTTTCTTTTCTTCTTCCTCTTCTCTTCTAAATGATCTTTCACAAGATTGAACTTAGGCTCTTGAAGAAATGTTGGTGTAAAGAAGGATGAAGAACTAGGGCTCTTGCTTTTCTTCTTCTAATTGATGGAAATCCTTCGGATTTGACTTTTGAAAGCTTTTGGATTTCTCTTCTATCTCTTTTGAATAGTTAAGCTTTGAATCAGAGTTTTTCCTCTTTGATATTTCTTTATTTTTTTTTTTTTCTTTCTCTACTCTTTGAACGGTTGGAATGCCTTTTTATAATCTCTCTTAATCCATGTTTTTGATGCAAAGTAGTCGCTGAGAGTACTTGTGGATGAGTTTAACACGCAAAGGCAAAGGCCATTAAAGAGTATTTGAAGAAATATGACCGTTGGAGCTTTTTCTGACAAATCTGAAAGTCGCCTATGATAGATTAGAGTCGGCTCTAATCTTGCCCGGTGTCGGCTCTAAGTCGGGTTTTCCAAAATAGAAAGAAAATGTTCATCATGGAGTCGGCTCTAGAATTCTGTGGGGTCGACATAACTCGAGCTGGAGTCGGCTCTAATTTCCTTGGGATCGACTCTAACAATGTCCCAAAAAATAGTCTCTTTCTCAGGTTAGAGTTGGCTTAACTCTGCTGGAGTCAGCTCTAAAATCTGAAGCAGAAAGATAGTTCACTGTAACTTAGGTTAGAGTCGGCTCTAATTTTCTGGAGTCGACTCTAAACCGTGCCGAAAGTGCCAAACAGTTCTGATACGCTTCGGAATCGACTCTAATGCTTCTGGAGTCGGCTCTAAAGTCTAAACTTTGACATATACCACTAAAAATTGATTCAAGCCCATTTTTGTACAAATTTTGAATACTTAATCTTTCTAAATTCCTGAAATACTTTGTCAATCTTATTAGTGTCATAGGAAATATACTCATGGCTTTTGTTAATCATCAAAATCAATAAATGGGTCAACAATCTCCCCCTTTTTGATGATGACATAAATATTGAGTATATGCATAATCAATTAATGCATAATTGTCAAAATAAGCAAATCCATAGTTATGCTTGAGTTTTAATAATTTTAATCAAAATCGATTCAAATAATTTTCTTATGTATCATACAAATAGAATTTTAAATAGGATTTTAGCGACATAATTAAGCTCCCCTAAGTGAGAACAACTTAATTAAGCTCCCTATGTATGTGCATACAATATATCCATTTAAGTCCATATGCATATACACTCTTTCTCCCCCTTTTTTGTTATCAACAAAAAGGTTAAGAAGTTATAGGGTAGACAATGCTTAAATCAAAATCAATCAATACAGGAATTAAATATTTCATAATTTAAAATGCAAGAGTCAAGACTGATTTCGTATAAAATGTAAGAGTTAAGATAAGATAATCACAACAAGATATATTGATTCTAATTACATTCTAGGCAAAATGATAAGTTTATCCTAAATACAAACTAGTTTCCATATGCTAAACTTAAAATCTAAAGAAAGCTTGAGATAGATTGAAGTTGATTGGATTGAAGTAGAATTGACTTGGCTTGGCTTGGAGAAAGTATCATCTTAGAATCTTCTTAAGTTCTGTCAGAATATGTCCCATTCCTTTTTCTTGAACTTTCATAAAGTCATTAAGCATTCTCTCAACTAGTGAAGCAGCTGCCATGACTTTCTTTGAAGCTCTGCATTACTTCTGGAATAAGTGTCAGAGTCACCTCTAATGTCCTTAACTTTATCAAATATTAATTTCAGATCAGTCTTTAAGGCATCAGAAGAGGTGCTAAATGATGACTCAATCTCATTGATTTTTTTCCAAAGTGTAACACAGCTGTCTTTCCCAAAAGTTGATTTCCGACATCATCTTTAATTTTAGCCTTATGCTCTGCCAATAGGGCTTTGAGCTGCACAATTTGTCTATCAGAAAATTCAGATGAACTTTGGACAAAAGTGGTTGTAATTGCTGGTGCCGCTGGGGGTGCCGAACTGCTCGGTCTAGGTGAAGAGTGTCTCACAGATGGTCCAACCTCGAAGGACCAGGGACTACAATATCAGCTTCAGCCACCCTTTCTTCTCTATGTCCTTTTCTTTGCCATTGATCATTCACTTTCTTAAATCCCATACGGTGAAGTGTAGCAATGTTATAGTAATCCGTATGTCTCAATTTCTTCAGTGGCTCATTTTCCAAAATGTTTACACCTTGACTTTGAAAAGCTAAAGTCAAAATCATTCCATATGGCAAAATGGATCTTTTCTTGCTATTGGCCCTCTGCCATATATCCAATCATCATTCCAGCTAAATTGATGGGCTGTCCCGTTACTACACAGTCCATAACAACTATATCCCTTTCAGAAACATATTCAAATCTATCAGTCTTTGAAAATAGAATCCTACTGCATATGTTATGTAACAGTCTTAATTCCAAAGGTAATTGATTTGCACTTATTTCCTCAAAATCTGACATATCTTTTCCTAATATCCCTGATAGTGCTTCTCCTCTTTCACTGTGTGAGGTAGCAATCATTCCAATCACAGGAATTTCCAACAAATTTTTAAAATTTCTGAGGTTAGGTGAATCCGAGTTCCTCTAACGGAGTAACTATTCCACCATCTCCTCTACTCAGATTATGATAGAATTTCTTTACTAAACCAGGATAGGTGGGGACGTCGAGTGAGCATACCTTTTCCCAACCCTTTTCTTTAATTGCTTCCCCATAGTAAATCCTTCAGAATCAAAGAAATTGAAATCTACCTTCCTTCCAATGGTGATAGCTTTCCCGACCAAGAGGTCAATCTGGGATGAAGGTGGAGTGGGAATCAAGCTAGGAGTCGAGGAAGAAGAGGTGGATGACGAGCATGGAAAGGGTAGCCTCACCGAACGTCAAGCGGTCCTTCTCCCGATGGTAACAATGACTCGAGTGGCAGATGCATGACGCTTGGGAGCCATTTGAGGTCAAGAGAGGATGGATTCAAAAGATTTGGAGTGGATTGGAGTCGGATGGAAATAAGAAGGTGTCGACTCTGTCCTAGATAAATCAAAAGGGGACCACTTAGAGTCGGCTCCCGCAAAGCAAGGTATCGGCTATAAATCGCTAACACAGTCAGTGCCCGAAATAGAGTCGGCTCTGTAGTAACAGGTGTCGACTCTAAAAACATAAACAGAGAGCACATAAAATTAGAGTCGACTCCAACATAAATGGTGTTGGCTCCAAGACAGTTTCAGTGAAAAATGAGAGTTTCAAAGAATCTGAAACTTGTCAAAATAATCATAAAACTTTGGATAAATCTTCCTTAGAATATGATAAATCAAGAGGTTTAAAAATCTAGATAAATTTTCCTTAGAATCATAAGAGGATCTTCAAAAAATGGTTAATTCTAGATAGTTATTCCTAGGATCTATAATCATTCTGATGGATCACAAACTCCTAATTATCCTCTAAGATAGCAAAATCTCTCTTCACTTAAGGGTTTTGTAAATATGTCCGCTAATTGTTCATCAGTACATACATAATCAAGACAAACATCATTATGAGCTACATGTTCTCTAATGAAATGGTGTCTTATCTCTATGTGTTTAGTTCTTGAATGTTGAATAGGATTTTTTATCAAATTTATTGCACTAGTGTTGTCACATCTAATTAGAGTTTTATCAAGTGTTATACTATAATCCTCAAGTTGTCGCTTAATCTAAAGAATTTGAGCACAGCAACTTCAGCTGCAACATATTCAGCTTCAGCAGTTGATAATGAAACTGAATTTTGCTTTTTGCTAAACCAAGAGATTAAGTTACTGCCTAAGAATTAGCATGCACCACTTGTGCTTTTTCTATCCAATTTTCAACCAGCAAAATCAGAATCAGAATATGCAATCAAATTTAATGTTGAATTTCTAGAGTACCATAATCCTACATTTTTAGTTCCATTTAAATATCTGAGAATTCTCTTTACAGCAATTAAGTGAGATTCTTTAGGTTGAGACTGATATCTAGCACATAAGCATACAACAAATGATATCAGGTCTACTAGCTATTAAATAAAATAGAGAACCAATCATACCTCTATAATATTTTTGATCTACTTGCTTATCATCTTCATCTTTATCGAGTTTGCATGAAGGACTCATAGGTGTGCCAAGAGGTTTAACTGATTCCATACCAAACTTCTTAAGAATTTCTTTGGTATACTTTATTTGGTTGATGAAAATCCTTTCTCTTTCTTGTTTGATTTGAAGTCCAAGGAAGAAGTTAAGTTCTCCCATCATGCTCATTTCAAATTCCCCCTACATTAACTTTGCAAAATCTTGACAAAGAAGATTGTTAGTAGCACCAAATACTATATCATCTACATAGATTTGTACTATTAGTAGGTCTTTTTCTTTTCTTTTCAAAAACAGGATTTTATCAACATTTCCTCTAGAAAAATCATTTTCAATCAGAAATTTACTTAACCTATCATACCAAGCTCTATGTGCTTATTTTAAACCATAAAGTGCTTTGTGTAGTTAAAAACATGATTTAGAGATTCATGATCTTCAAAACCAGGTGGTTGTTCAACAAAAACTTTCTCATTTATAAAACCATTTAAGAATACGCTTTTTACATCCATTTGAAATAAATTAATATTCATGCAACATGCAAATGCAAGTAACAACCTAATGGCCTCTAATCTAGCAACAGGTGCAAAGGTTTTCATCAAAATCAATTCCTTCCTTCTGATTATATCTTTGCAACTAATCTAGCTTTATTTCTAATAACAATGTTGTTTTCATCTAATTTATTTCTAAATACCCATTTGGATCCTATAACTAGATAATCTTTGGGTCTATCAACTAGGGTCCATACCTTATTCCTAGTGAATTGATTTAATTCCTCTTGCATGACTAGCATCCAATTACTATCTTTTTCGGCTTCCTCAATTGTCTTGGGTTCTATATGAGATACAAATGCAAGATGATTATTGATATTTCTCATTGATGATCTAGTTCTTACACCTTGAGATGGATCGCCTATGATTAATTCCTTTGGATGACCATAAGCATATCTCCAATCTCTAGGTAGATCTGCATCACTACGAGTAGTATCAATACCATCATCTTTAGGTGAGTCATCATCCTTAGCTTCAGGTCATGATCTGAAGATACATCGACATTTAATTTTTCAAGATCTCTTTCAAGTAAATTAGTATCTTCCTCATCGTCTATCTTTTCAGAACTTGATGCTAGAGATTCATCAAACACTACATGAATTGACTCTTCTACAATCAGATACTTCTTATTGAATACTCTATAAGCCTTGCTAGAAGTGGAATATCCTAAGAACATACCTTCATCTGATTTTGCATCAAACTTTCCAAGATTGTCTTTATCATTATTTGAATGAAACATCGGCAACCAAATGCATGAAAATAACAATGTTGGGTTTCCTATTATGCCATAATTCATAGGGAGTTTTTTTAAGGATTATCTAATTAAGGCTCTATTTAGGATGTAACATGCTGTATTTATAGCTTTTGCCAGAAATATTTTGGGAGTTGGCTTTCACATAGCATGGTACAAGCCATGTCTTCTAAAGTTTTATTTTTTCTTTCTACAACTTTATTCTGTTGAGGTGTTCTAGGTGCTGAAAAATTATGATGAATGTTTTTTCAATGTAAAAATTTTTAAATAAATAATTTTTAAATTCAATTCCATGATCACTTCTAAGAGACACTATGATGTGTTTTTCATTTGTGACTTTCTTGAAGAATTTTAGAAATATCAAGAAAGTCTCATCATTGTGAGCTAAAACAATACCCAAGTGAATCTAGAGTAATCATCTACTATCATAAGACCATATTTCTTTCCTCCTAGACTAGTGGTTCTAGTAGGTCCAAAAAAGTTCATGTGTAGTAGCTCGAGTGGCCTAGAGGTGGAAACAATATTTTTAGATTTGAAAGAATTCCTAGTTTGTTTTCTAAAATGACATACATCACAAATTTTATTGTTTTTAAAATCTAATTTTGGAAGACCTTTAACTAATTATATTCTAAGCAATTTTGAAATTAGTGTGTGCTTGCATGACCTAGTTTACGATGCCATAGCCATCCAATCTCATTTACCTTAGCATTATCAGTTATTAGGCAATGGTTACTAGCAGACAGATTGTCCAAATCAATTAAGTATACATTGTCATTTCTATTTCTAACTAATATAATGCTATTGTCAATGGGATTCGATACAGTGCAGATAGAAGCTTGAAAGGAAACTTTGAAACCTTTATCGCAAAGTTGGCTAATGCTAATCAAGTTATGTTTTAATTCATCTACATATAAGACATTTTAAATAAAAATAATGGAGTGATCTAAATTTTACCAAGGCCCATGATGTGGCCTTTACCGTTATCTCCAAATGTTACTACTCCTCCTTTTTTAGCTTCAAGGGTGATGAATTGCTCTTTGTCATCCGTCATGTATCTGAACAGCTGCTATCAAGATACCATTTTCTTTTGATCCTTTGACCGCAAGATACTCCTGCAAAGCAATCATATCTTTTATTTAGGTACCCAAGCCTTCTTGGGTCCTTCATGGTTAGTAGCAATAAACACAGTTCCTTTTGGAACCAAATTTTTTACCTTTGACTTATATTCTTATGAGACATTTTGTAATTACATTCATAAGATTTATATCCTTTTATGCCACAATGGTAACAGGAAATATCGTTTTAATTGGTTTCTTTATGAAGAAATTGTTAACAAATTTTTATTTCATATGTGGTCTATACCCTAAACCAGCTTTATTAAAAAACTCTTTGATTGTTTAAAAGTAAGTTAAGCTTTTCTCAGCTATTATTAAATTTATCAACAATGTTTTTATATTTTTCAATTTCTTTCTTTAAGTTTAGATTTTCAGTAAAAATTGATTCTTTTTCTTTAGTATATTTCTTTCAGATTTTATATTCTCAATTTCAAGAACTAATTCATTTTTCTTTTAAGAAGATTTAGATTTTTAGTTTTCAAGGTTCTGTTTTTTGTTCTTAAAATCTTGAAATCACTAAACAATTCATTGAAGGCATCATACAGTTCATTAAAAGTAAAATCATCATTGGGGGCTTCAAAATTTACCTTATTTTCATTATTTGCCATGAAACATATGTTGGCAACCTCTTGTTGATCATCTTCGGATGAAGATTCCTCGCTGTCACTTTAAGTTGCAACATACGCCTTCTTCTTCTTTTTGTATCTCTTCTTAAGTTGAGGACATTCGGATCTGAAGTGTCTCGATTTCTTGCATTCATAACAGATCAAGGGATCTTTCTCTTTATCCTTATCTTTTTCTTTTTCTTCTTCCATCTTAATACCAATTTTTCTTTTGGAAGGGTCTCCTTCTCTGCATAAACTTTTTGAATTTCTTCGCAAGGAGAGCGGTCTCATCATCGTCTTCATCTTCTTCGCTGCCGCTCTTTTCATTTTCTGCAGCTTTGAGTGCAACAGTCCTCTTCTTTTTCACATCATCTTCTTCATGTTACTTCATTGTAAGCCCATGGGTCATAAGAGATCCAAGTAGCTCCTTCAAAGGTAGATTATTCAGATCTTTGACTTCTTGGATAGCTATCACTTTAGCTTCCCATGCTCTTGAAATTTTTCGCACCAATTCAGAGTTAGTATGGATCTTACCAAGACTTTTTAGTCCATTTACTATATCAGTAAATCTAGTATACATGCATATAATAGATTCATTTTGATCCATACTAAAAAGTTCATATTTATGCACCAAAATGTTAATCTTGGATTCCTTAACTTAGTTGGTACCCTTATGAGTAACTTCCAACCTATCCCATATTTTCTTGGCTGAAATGCAAGTGGATATTCTATTAAATTCATTTGTATCCAAAGAACAGTATAGGACATTCATGGCCTTGGCATTGAGCTAAGCCATTTTCCTATCATTTTCATTCCAATCCCTTTCGGGCTTAGGAACAATGGATCCGTCTACTAAGTGTGTTGGAGTGCTAGGACCATTGATAATGACATTCCATAACTCATAGTCTAAAGCTTGAATGAAAATCCTTATTCTAGCTTTCTAATATGAATAGTTCGTGCCATTAAACAAAGGTGGTCGGTTTGTGGATTATCCCTCAGAAAAAGAGAAACCAGCTTGAGCTGCCATTTGGATCTTAAGCTCTTGATGGTTAGATTAAGCAGAGATGAGCACAAGCTCTAATACCAATTGTTGGCCCAGATGGTAACCTAAGAGGAGGGGTGAATTGGGTTCTTTAAAAATTTTATAATTAAAATCAATCTCCCAAGATGAATATGCACAAGTGTAGAGAGTGTGATGCTATGAATGCTGAGCACAATATAAAAAGAGAGAAAGAGATAAGAGATAAGCACGACAAATACAAAGGATTTATAGTGGTTCGGTGTTAGCTACACCTACATCCACTCCCAAGCAACTCTCGGGTATGCACTATAATCACCCTGATTACAGCATAGTTGTTTTACAAGATCACAATCCAACTTGTTGTTTTACAATGGGATCACAACGAACCCAGCCAGTTTTCACAGGTTCACCAGCACACAACCTAACACAAGCTAATCTTAGCTTGCCCGAGGTCAACTACCTCACCTGATTTAATCCCCTGATTGAATCAAAAAATAAATGAATCAAGTAAATGATTACAACAATAAAAAGCTCCTCAAATAAGTAGATAAACGATATAAATAAAATGAGAATAGAAAAGCTTGATTAGAAGATGTTTGATGTTGAGCTTTTCTTCTTTTTCTCTTCTCTTCTGAATGATCTTTCACAAGATTGAACTTAGGCTCTTGAAGAAATGTTGGTGTAAAGAAGGATGAAGAACTAGGACTCTTGCTTTTCTTCTTCTAATAGATGAAAATCCTTCGGATTTGACTTTTGAAAGCTTTTGAATTTCTCTTCTATCTCTTTTGAACAGTTAGACTTTGAATCAGAGTTTTTCTCTTTGATATTTCTCTTTTTTCCTCTACTCTTTGAACGATCGGAATGCCTTTTTATAATCTCTCTTATTCCATTTTTTGATGCAAGTAGCCATTGAGAGTACTTATGGATGAGTTTAACACGCATAGGCAAAGAGCCATTGAAGAGTATTTGAAGAAATATGACCATTGGAGCCTTTTCTGACAAATCTGAAAGTCGCCTCTGATATATTAGAGTCGGCTCTAATCTTGCCTGGTGTCGGCTCTAAGTCGGATTTTTCGAAACAGAAAGAAAATGTTCATCGTGGAGTCAGCTCTAGAATTCTGTGGGGTCGACACAACTCGAGCTGGAGTCGGCTATAATTTCCTTAGGGTCGACTCTAATAATGTTCCAAAAAATGTAGTCTTTGTTCTCAGGTTAGAGTCGGCTCTAACTCTGCTAGAGTCGGCTCTAAAATCTGAAGCAGAAAGACAGTTCATTGTAACTCAGGTTAGAGTCGGCTCTAAACCATGCCAAAAGTGCCAAACAGTTCCGATACACTTCGGAGTCGGCTCTAATGCTTCTGGAGTTGGCTCTAAAGTCTGAACTTTGACATATACCACTAAAAATTGATTCAAGCCCATTTTTGTACAAATTTTGAATACTTAATCTTTCTAAATTCCTGAAACACTTTGTCAATCTTATTAGTATCATAGGAAATATACTCATGGCTTTTGTTAATCATCAAAATCAATAAATGGGTCAACAGAGGTGTTCCCCGACGATGGTCTTTTGAGTCGGCCGCCTAGGGTCAACGCGATGCACCGGTGTCACCTAGCAGAGCGTCTGCTTAGTTGCTCGACTCTGCCCACTCTAGGCCGAACTTTGATGCCAACCGCTAGAGAAGTCCCTCGACATTTTCTTCACTGTCATCCTTCAGGTAATCATACGAGATCCCTAGTTCCCCTTTCTTTGGGTTAATCATAATTGATCTCTCACCCCTCAGTATGCGCAGGCATCTAACAGTGCATTTGTTCTTCGGGATGCTTGCATCGTAGGCTCTGGCAATCGGAAGTAGGCCTCACCCAAGCTGGACACTCTCAAGGCTCAGGTGGATGAGTTGACCCAGGAATTGTCTGAGGTCAAAGCTCGGGAGCTTGCGGTGTCTGGCACACTGAGGGCCACCGAAGAGGAGGGTCGGACTCTTAAGGCCCAAGTCGAAGAAGCCAAGAGAAAGGCTCGAGTCGCTGATGCTAAACTGGCCGAAGCCATGTCGAGGCTGGGGCCCACAGAGGAAAAGCTGGAGAATGCTCTTCTCAGAGCAAATCAGGCCGAAGAAAGAGCGGCCGCGCCGAAGATAGGGCAGAGGTAGTCGAGTTTGAGGCTCGAGCCACAGAGAAGAGGTTGATCTATACCGAGGAATGGCTGATCTCTACCGAGGAGAGGCTGGCTTTCGCCGAAGAGGAGATTAGAGAAACTTTGGCTAAGCTAATCTTCACCGAGGTTTAGGTTAAGGAGAGGGTGGTGGCTACTCAGGCCGAAGCTATGGTCAGGGTCAGTGCTGCCGACCAGTGAGCTCAAAGCGCTGTGAGTTTTATAAGGTTCCGTCGAATTCGCAGCCGAGTGCAGTGAGGCAGCCATCACGCTTATGCCAAAGGCTTCAAAAAGTGCAAGGAGAAGATCCTTCAAGTTTACTGGCTAGGCAATCTCGATGATATTCAGCCTGTGGATAAGGATGCAGAGGACGAGTCAGAGTCCACCGAGCCTTGATTTTGACTTTCTTTTGTTCTTTTCATATTTGTAATGCGGCCAGGATTGGCCTTTTGTATGACAACACATTGATAACAAAATATTTTTGATACTTCTATTTGTTGTTCTGATCTTTAAGCCAATCATGTTAATGATTTTTCGACTTTCTAGGCAACTATACTTCGACATTTGGCAAAACACTCCTACTTCCTCGAGTATGTTTGGTAATCTATTGGCCTAACTCGTTCGAAACACAAGACTTCCACGGAGGCTTCTCGCTCCGACCTGAGTTTAACTCAGAGCAACCTAGAACATAAGACTTGAACCGCCAGAGGTTTCTCGTGCCAGTCGGGGTGTCTGTGCTCTCTGGACCACCGAGGTCCTTTTGAAAAACTTCCACGGGGGTTTCTTGCGCCGGTCTGGGAGTTTGACTCGGGGCCGCCTAAAACACAAGACTTGAACCGCCGAAGGTTTCTCGCGCCGGTCCAGGGTGTTTGTGCTCTTTGGACCATCGAGGTCCTTTTGAAAAACTTCCACGAGGGTTTCTCGCGCCGGCCCGGGAGTTTGACTCGGGGCTACCTAGAACACAAGACTTGAACCACCGGAGGTTTCTCATGCCGGTTCGGGGTGTTTGTGCTTCTGGACCGCCGAGGTCCTTTTGAAAAACTTCCTCAGGGGTTTCTCGTGCCAGCCTAGAAGTTTGACTCGGGGCCGCCTAGAACACAAGACTTGAACCGCCAGAGGTTTCTCATGCTGGTCCGGGGTGTTTGTGCTCTCTGGACTACCGAGGTCCTTTTGAAAAACTTCCACGGGGGTTTCTCGCGCCGGCCCGGGAGTTTAACTCGGGGCCGCCTAGAACACAATACTTGAACCGTCGGAGGTTTCTCGCGCCGGTCCGGGATGTTTGTGCTCTCTGGACCGCCAAGGTCCTTTAAAAACTTCCACTGGGGTTTCTCGCGCCGGCCCGGGAGTTTGACTTGGGGCTGCCTAGAATACAAGACTTGAATCGCCGGAGGTTTCTCGCGCCGGTATGGGGTGTTTGTGCTCTCTGGACTGCCAAGGTCCTTTTGAAAAACTTCCACGGGGGTTTCTCGCACCGGCTTGGGAGTTTGAAACACAAGACTTGAACCGTCGGAGGTTTCTCGCGCCGGTCCGGGGTGTTTGTGCTCTCTGAACTGCCGAGGTCCTTTTGAAAAACTTCCACGGGGGTTTCTCGCGCCGGCCCGGGAGTTTGACTTGGGGCCACCTAGAACAAAGACTTGAACCACCGAGGTTTCTCGCCGATCCAGGTGTTTGTGCTCTCTGGACCGCCGAGGACACAACTTGAACCGAAAAATAAAATTTGAAAACTATTTTTTTATAATCATTCGCTCAGTACATTTATCACTGGTAGTATCGGCGAAGATTATTGGCATTCCAAGTATGCAGAATCGGCTGTCCATCCATCCCTTCAAGTTTATAGGCTCCTTGCAAAAGCGCCTTCGTGACTCGATACGATCCCTCCCAATTTGGCGACAGCTTACCTCCTTCAGTCGGCTTGGACACTTCAGCTCTTCTCAGGATTAGGTCTCTGGGACGAACGTCTTGGAGCGAACCCGAGCATTATAATATTTCTTAGCCCGTTGGCGAAAGGTGGCCATCCTGAGCCATGCAAAGTCTTGGGTTTCGTCGATGAAGTCCAGATTGGCCCTTAATTGATCAAGGAGTTGTCCTCCTTATACAGTTCTACTCGGGTGCTAGGAAGGCCAATTTCTACTGGGATGACTGCTTCGAATTTGAAGACAAGGCTGAAAGGAGTCTCCCAGTAGGGGCCCTGGGAGTTGTATGATATGCCCATAAACACTCGGAAGTTCCTCCACCCATTTGCCCTTAGACTCGTCCAACCGAGTCCGAAGCCCTCTAAGGATAGTCCGGTTCATAACTTCTGCCTCTCCATTGGCTCGCGGGTGCCCAACAGAAGTAAACCTATGGCAAATGCCTAACTCGGCACAAAAAGCTTTGAACTGAGTTGTCGAATTGGCAACCATTGTCAGTAATCACGGTATGGGGCAGGCCAAACCGACAAATGATGGACTTCCAAAAGAACGTCCTTGTTTTAACTTCAGTAATTTTGGCCAATGCTTCGACCTTAACCCATTTAGTAAAATAGTTGATGGCCACCAATAAGAACTTTCACTATCCTACAGCCGGGGGAAAGGCCCAAGGATATCCATTCCCCACTTAGCAAAGGGCTAGGGGGCAGAGAGTGGATTTAGCTGCGCTACTGGCTGCCACTGAATGTTATAGTGCCGCTAGCAATGGTCACATTTTTGAACTAACTCGGCAGCATCCTAGTGCATGTAAGCCAATAATATCCTTGGCGAAGAGCCTTGTATGCTAGAGACCTTCCCCCCACATGACTTCCGCATATACCTTCATGGATTTCTCTAAGAATGTAGTCAGCGTCCGTCGGGCCGATGCACTTAAGAAGAGGATGAGAAAAAGACTTCCTGTATAGGCAACCATTTAATAGTACAAACTTGGTTGACCTTCGCTTGAGCAGCCTGCTTCTGCAGGGTCAGTGGGGAGAGAGCCATCAATAAGGTAGCGAATGTAAGCATCCATCCAAGTTGGTTCTTGCATGATTGGCATGACTTCCTCCACTGAATCTATACTTGGATTCTCCAAGTGCTCGACATATGCCCTTTCCAGGTAGTCATCCGCAGAAGTAGCCAGCCTTGACAAATCATCGACTCTAGCATTCTCCCCCTTGGGAATGTAGCTAATGGTGAAGTAAACCAGCGAGGAGGTCAACAACTTAACCTTACTCAGGTATCGGGACATGGTAGGGTCGCGAGCTCAAACTCCCTGGTGACATATCCAGAGACAAGCTGGGAATCGGTGAAGGCTCGGAGGCATTTTACCCCAAGCTCCTGAGCGAGCTTGATTCCTGCTAACAGGGCCTCGTACTCAGCTTGATTGTTGGTAGCCTTGAAGAGGAAACACAGGACATACCCAAAGACCATTCCCTTCGGACTTGTCAGGATGAGGCCTGCCCCACTTCTCTGGGAGTTAGAGGCACCGTCAACATGGAGGATCCAAGCTTTTGCCAAATCCTCTTCAGCCACAGGGCACTTCTCAGGGACATCACTGTTCTACTTGTCAGTCCAAGTGTATTCTACTAAAAAGTTTGCCAACACTTGAGACTTAACGGCAGATCGAGACTGAAATGAAAGCTCGAACTCCCCCAGCTTAACAGCCCACTTCGCCAGACGGCCCGAGGTGTCAAGGCGAGCCAAAATAGTTCTGAGAGGTTGGTCCGTAAGCACTACTATCAGGTGGGCCTGGAAATACGGTCGGAGGCGCTGAGCGAAGTTGACCAAGGCAAAGATAATCTTCTTCGTTTGAGAATACTGGACCTTCGCATCATGAAGCACTTTGCTAGTAAAAATAGGCTTCTATACCCCATCTTGGTCGAGCCGGACTAAGACGGAGCTGATTGCCTCCGGGATGGCAGCTAGATAGATAAAGAGCATTTCTCCCTCCTCGGGCTTCGACAGTAATGGTGGTGTAGATAAGAATTCTTCAATTCCTCAAAGACTCTTTGGTAACTATCCATCCATTCGAAACCATCAACTTTACGTAGGGCTTTAAAAAAGGGTAAGCATCTCTTGGCCGATCTAGATAGGAATCGACTCAGAGCGGCTATTCTTCCGGTGAGTCACTGCACTTCTTTCTTATTGACCGGCCGCCGCATACTGAGAATGGCCTAGATCTTTTCTAGGTCTGCCTCGATTCCCTGCTAGGTTACTAAGAAACCCAAGAATTTCCCTGCAGTAACACCGAAAGCGCACTTGCGAGGATTGAGCTTGATCTGGTGACTCCAGAGATTATCAAATGTTTCTTCCAAGTCAGCGACGTGGCTGGCGATGCGGGTACTTTTAGTCAGCATGTCATCCACGTACACCTCCATGTTACGCCCAATCTGGTCTTTAAAGACCTTATTCATCAACCACTGGTAGGTGGCTCCGGCATTCTTCAATCCGAAGGGCATTACTTTATAACAGTAGATGCCTTTCTCCGTAATGAAAGAAGTATTTCTTCATCCGCCGGGTCCATCTTTATTTGGTTATACCCGGAGAAGGCATCCATGAAACTAAGGAGCTCATAGCCAGAGGTAGAGTCCACCAGCTGGTCAATCTGTGGCAGAGGAAACTATCTTTAGGGCATGCCTTGTTAAGATCAGTAAAGTCAATGCAGATTCGCCAACTTCACTTGCCTTTCGGACCATAACTATATTGGCCAACCAACTTGGGTACTAAGCCTCTCGAATGTGGCCGGCGACTAGTAATTTATTGACTTCTTTGTCTATAGCCCTTTGCCGCTCAGGGAAAGCTTCTCTTTTTTGGCGAATGGGTCGACATTTGGCATCAATGTTGAGTTTATAAGTTATTACTCTGAAGGGATGCCAGCATGTCTGAGGCGGACCATGCGAAAATATCTGAGTTAGCCCGCAAGAAGGCAAGGAGTTCATTTTTTATCTCCAAAGGTAAAAGTTCCCCGATTTGCACAGTTTTTGCAGGATCATCCCCTAGTGGGTAAGATAGCAGGCGCTCAGCTGATTCTCCTCTTCTTTCAGACTCCCTGGGGTTGAACAGCACTGGAGCAGAGGGAGCCATCATCTCTTGTGGGCTAGGGGCCATATGATAACATAGTTGCATGAGATTTCGCTCCCCGCACATCTCGCCGACTCCCCAATTAGTAGGAAACTTCACTAGCCGATTCCTGCTGGATATGACTGCATTCAGGAGGTTCAAACCTGGTCGATCGAGAATGGCATTGTATGCCAATGGCACTCGGGCCACTAGGAACCTCATTAGGACGGTGCTTTGACATGGTGGTGAACCCATCGTGACATGGTGGTGAACCCGCCATGACCAGTAAGGTAATCTGCCTTCCACCTTGACCGAATCCCCCGTGAAGCCGACAAGGGGTGTGGCTACAGGTAGCAACGAATCAAGGGACAGACCCATATGAACAAAAGTATCATAAGTAAGTATGTCTGCTAAACTCTCACTATCTACAAGTATTCTTTTTACAGGATGCTTAGCGATCGCCATGGAAACGACTACGCTATCATCATTTGAATGGCCCCTCCCCCCTAACTCTCTTTCAAAATAGGGATTTACATTTCTATCCCCTAATCCCCCCTTTGCCTTTTGGTGGGTGAAGCCTCCCCACAAAAGCATGCCCACCATCCGCTCTGTTGGAGTATTGTCAATGTCGGCCTGAGCAGGTGGGGGCCCCATCAAAGGTGGAATGACCAGTGCCCCCCTTGACAAACTTTTTGAGGTAGCCTTGCTGAGTGAGTTCTTCAATGGCGCGCTTTAAATTGTGGCATTCATCAGTGTCGTGACATAATCTCTATGGAAACGATAGTAATGGTTTTGGTCGCAAGCAACACCCACCCTTAGCAGAGGGGGTGCTGGAGATAAGGCTCACCTTCAATCTCCATAAGAATATGAGATCTCGGGGCAAGGAGGGGTGTATACTTCTCTTCCTTAGTAGACAGGTTCTGGCACTGATTATCTGGCTGGTGCAGGGGTTTGGCTTCTTAGGAAGAAGTCTGCTTGGTTCTTCATGGATCGTTTTTTTGCCGCCACTCTATCAGTGTTCCTCCAGGTGTGGTCAGCCTCATCGGCGCAGATATACTTGTACACCTAGTCCAAGAGTTCGGCGTAAGAACTAGGCGGCCTCTTATATAGAGAATAGGTGAAGCGAGAGGGACGAAGTCCCCGCTTCAAGGCCAAAGTGGCCACAGCATCATCCAAATGATATACTTCAAGGGCTGCCGCCTTGAACCGGATTATGAAGTCTTTTAACAGCTCTCCTTCTTTATGCTGGACGGAGAAGGACTGTCCACCACTCGAAGGATTTTGCAGCAGGCATCAAACTGTGCCAAAAAGGCCTTCTCCAATTGCTGAAAAGAATCAATGCTGTGTGGGAGCAGCCTAGAGTACCAGGCACGGGCCTTTCCGAGAGTAGCAGAAAAGGTGATACATAACAAGGCATTAGTGGCTCCTTGGACTTGCATAAGAGATTTATAGCTTTTCAGGTGGTCCAACGGGTCTGTGGTACCATCATATGGATCTAGTTGGGGAGACGGAACTGGTGAGGTATGCGCTCCTCCATGACTCGGCAGGTGAGGGGGGGCGAGGATCATATTCCACCCTCGAGTGATCATGAAGCCTTTGGCTACGCTCCTCCAGGCGCCGGTTCTGCTCCTCCAAGCCCTCTCATCCGGTCATTAATGCCTTTACCTGCCGATTCAAATGATGAAGAGGTAGGATGACGAAGCTGGTGATGATATGAACCTCGGGGCTCCTTCCCTCGTCGTTGCCCATAACTACTAGAGTGAAGAGTAGGAGACCGAGACCTCTTGAGACTTCCCCCCTGGTGATGGTGCCTGGATAGAACTTGGTGATGGGGGTGCTCCTTCTGGAAGGACCTTTGTGTGCTGACTGTTGACTAGTCGGGGCAGCAGTCTGCGGTGGTATATGAAATCCAGCCTATCGATGAGCGGCGGCAGGTCGTTGTTCTTGTAACTCACGAACCACCCCAATGAGGGCTTGGACCTATTGAGTGAGATTAGCTAGCTGCTTATGTGGGGTGGCAGATACCGATGGTGATGAAGAAGTAGGAAAGTTGGCCTCTAATGGGTCCGTGCAAAGGGGATGCCCCCCAGTGGAACTGGAAGAGGCTTCCTGAACATATGTTGGTTACATCAAGACTTGAAGAAAGGTGAGCTCTTTCGCATGCTTTCCCCTTCCTGGCATGCCAATTTGTTGATGCCCGGTCACTTTGAGCTGGCATCTTTGAGCATCAGTTGTCACTCCAGGGAAGTACCAGGATCCTTCCTTCGTCTTCAAAGCCTGCAAGAAGTCCCGCAACTGAAAATTCCAGCAGAGACCCTCCAACGCTCAAGTTAGCAACCAGGAACATCATCAGTTTTTTTTAGAAGAAGAAGTGGATTGTTAGAGAATCAAAAAAAAAAATCCCCTTTCCGTTTGTTCTTACCTCCCTTTATTGGCCTCTTCCTTCGCTAAGGCCCAGATACCATGATGTGTTAGTGCTCTTACAGATAGAATGTCAAAGCTGGTCGAATTGGATCTGCATCCTTTGGTCCGACATCATCAGCATTTTGCAGTGGATAATCGCCTTTCAATGCTTATTTAACCAGAGTCATTAAATTTCTCTAACGACTTTTTGGGCCTTAGTGGCTTTTCTGACTCGAAGTGATTGGTGCTTTATGACAGGTAATCACCTTTTGATGCATATTTAGCCAGAGTCATTAAATTCTCTAATGACTTTTTGGGCCTTAGTGGCTTTTCTGACTCGAAGTGATTGGTGCTTTATGACAGGTAATCACCTTTTGATGCATATTTAGCCAGAGTCATTAAATTCCCTAATGACTTTTTAGGCCTTAGTGGCTTTTCTGACTCGAAGTGATTGATGCTTTATGACAGGTAATCACCTTTTGATGCATATTTAGCTAGAGTCATTAAATTCCTCTAATGACTTTTTGGGCCTTAGTGGCTTTTCTAGACTCAAAGTGATTGGTGTGTATGACAGGTAATCACCTTTTGATGTCAGAACTGACAGTTCCTATCTTGTTAAGCCCACAAGAATCCGGAAGGGTATCTCATTCACTGCCGAGGCCGAGTGAATTACTATTGGGGCCGCCTAGGACCCGCCCTGGCCGTCCAGGGGCCGTTTACTATCATGGCCGCTTAGGACCCGCTCTGGGCCGTCTAGAGGCCGATTGCTATCGGGGCCGCCTAGGACCCGCCCTGGGGCCGCCTAGGGGCCGATTCCTATTAGGGT
The DNA here is from genome assembly GCA_900491605.1 of Calamus simplicifolius. Lineage (NCBI taxonomy): Eukaryota > Viridiplantae > Streptophyta > Magnoliopsida > Arecales > Arecaceae > Calamus > Calamus simplicifolius. Next base: position 595,332 of record UESW01001537.1, on the reverse strand, counting down.
CGCCTAGGACCCGCCCTGGGGCCGCCTAGGGGCCGATCGCTATTGGGCCGCCTAGGACCCGCTCTGGGGCCGTCTAGGGGCCGATCGCTATCGGGGCCGCCTAGGACCGCTCTGGGGCCGCTTAGGGGTAGGGGCCGATTGCTATCGGGGCCGTCTAGGACTCGCTCTGGGGCCGCCTAGGGGCCTATCGCTATTGGGGCCACCTAGGACCCGTCCTAGGGCCATTTAGGGGCCGATCGCTATCAGGGCCGCCTAGGACCTGTCCTGGGGCCGCCTAGGGACCGATCACTATCGAAGCCGCC
>UESW01001537.1:578960-593632 GCA_900491605.1 Calamus simplicifolius | reverse complement strand
AAAATTTTAAATACAAAATAAATAAAAAATAAAAATAAGATATGAATCAAAAAGACCGAAGCGTGTTAGACATTGCCGATCAATTTTTGTCTCTTCATGTAGGTTATTATTGTCTGTTTCCAAGGTACAATGATCCGCTCGATTCGATCCTTCTATTACGAACACGATCTCAGATGCCTAAGAAGAGATTAATAAAATATAGAAATAAAATAGATAAAAAAACTTATAAGATTGCTCTAAATCATATAGGCTCGGCTAATAAAAGCTTTAACGGTTTGGTCATAATGGCCTTAAAAGCCTTGGCCCATAATGATCTTAAAAGCCTAATATCAAAAATTTTAAAATTAATTATGACATTGATGAACGTTACCTTTCCAACATTCATGCAGAGCGCAACGTTGCATAACTCACGCGTGAGTTAATGAATGTCAACGTTCTCCTTTTATTTTATATAAAATTTTTATATATAAACTTTTTTTAACATTTTTTTGCATTAAAGATCGTGCAGAAAGACTTTTTAAAAATAGTATAACAAAATGATATGACGACTACTACTTATGCGAGCTGTGTCAACAGATATGGCACGACAAAGCTCATTTGCCAACATTTAATTATAGCAGCAAATTTGCTCACGTTATCTAGATCTTAACTTATGTGGTTCCCTTATCAAAATCAGCTTCTCAAATTCGCATCAAATAATATAAACATTTAAAAGTAAATAGAATACACAAGAGGGGAAGAAAAAAAAAAATAATGGTAAATAAATACAACTTTTGATAAAATTATTTTTTTCCTTTCGATGGAAGTAAATGCTCTATTCATTTAATTCAATACTGCAGATAAGATTGGTTCATAGGACTAGAGAATTCTTGACCCTATAATTGGTTATTGATTTTGCATATAAAAAACAAAGTGGGAGTCCATTGAATGGATGAGCCTATGACTAGGTGGTAAAATTTTATTTTTCTCCATTATTTTTAGTTGTTGCGCTAGTAGTGTATGTTCGGTCCATTAATTTGATGATCTCCTTCATTTTGATTTCTGCTTTCTGCAAACAAGGAAAGAAATGTTCAACTTTTAGGTAATGTTTGATAGAAAAATATTATCCATGGATAAGTGTACGGGATAGAGTTTGTTCCCTGACTATCCTAGAGATATCCCTTGGCTATTTCATTGATCATATCAAATGCAAAAAAGTAAATCCATATGATAACTTTTTTTTACTCTTATTTGGAGGGATAACCAGCTAGTCCTGCATTTCTAAGGGAATAAATTGAAGGGATATCCCATGGTTAACCATGGTTAACCATGGATTATCCTTTTGGTTAACTTTATTTCCAGCTATCCCTTAGGCTGTGTTTGATAGCTTTTTGGCTATCCCTGGATAAATATACATGATAGCATTTATCCAGGGATGGCTGAGAGGATAAGCACCTTTTTAAAATTACCACTCTGCCATCAATGGATAACTTTAGTTATTCCTGGGTTCCTTAGGGAATAAGTTCAGGGGATAACCCATGGTTAAACTTGGGTTATCCTCTCTGATTAAACTTTTTCAGCACTATCCCCTGTAGCTATAGCATTTGGGGATAAGGAGGATATTCAGGGGATATCTCCCCTTTATTATCCCCATGGATAAGTGTACGGGATAAGCCCCATATCCCCATATCAAATAGGTTAACTATGGATTATTCCTTTATGGGTTAACTATGGATTATCCCTTTGGTTAACTTTATTCTCAGCTATCCCTTATAGTTATGGCTTTTAGGCTTATCCCTTACTATATAGTTATGGCTTTTGGGATATCCCCTCTTATCCCCTATTTCAAACACTACCTTATTGATTCTTGAGCTAGCCCTCGTATAAGTTTGCAATTTCTCCAAAGTATAACCAATATGGAGCCGGTGAAGGATAATAAAAATTTTGTAGGTCATCTTATGCATTGCATAGAGTTCAGGAATGATCGATTTGGGAATAAATTCTCATCAAATACGTAGCTTACAATGGAGCCAATCAATGGGTCAAGATGAATTCCACCATCATGATATCCATGTACGAGAATATTATAATTATGGTGTGCAAGTTTGGTAGGAGTTAAGGTTAAGGTAAAAAGTGGCGACGACCAACTTACTTCTATCATGTGCCATTGCATGGATTGAAATATTTCTTAATCTTTTCTTTTCTTTCCTTTTGGAAGATTGCATGGGAGAGAAATTTTAAAACTATTTTCAAAAGTGCTATTTTATTTTTAAGTGTAATTATATTAGAAGTATATATATATTTATTTATTTCAAATTATCAATTGAATTTTGATATTTTTTTCTTAATTAAGTATGTTAATTTAAAATTTATTTAATTAAGTATATTTTTATGATCGCTAATGATGATTTGATGGAATATCTTGATTGGCATGATTGACGTAAAAAAAATTATTGAGATAGAGTTTATGCAACATTGGGACTAGTAAAAAAAATGAGAAAATGAAGAGAAAAACTTAATTCAAAAGAATATTGTAAATGATATGTTACTTTTAGGGATAATTATACCAAGAGTATGTAAATAAATTTATGTAGAATTCTTAATTAAGTTCTTCTATATTAAATATATCAACATGTAAAATTTGATCAAATATATATTTTAAGGCTGTCAATAGTGATTTGATGGACTTTCTTTAATTAACAAGACCGATATGAAAAATAATTGCTAAGATAGCATCAATACAATGCTAAGGCTAGTAAAAAATTAGAAAATAAAGAAGAAAACTCCTACCATTTTTTACCTTTTACTTTCAATGCCCATACAAATGTTCTTTCAAAATCATTTTTTACCTTTCAACACTATCATTTTAGCATTACACATCATCTTAGTAAGTTTTTTAACCCACCATACTAATTAGAATAATTTATCAAGTTATCATTACCACAATAAAAAATATTTAATTGAATAAATTTTATAATTGATATACTCAATTGAAAAAAAGTATAAAAACTAAATTAAAAACTTTAAACAAGTTTACGTACTTATAATATAATTATTCTATATTTTTATTACCTTCATGTATTGTGATGTCATTGTTGCACCGTGCCATCAAATTTCCATCCATAAGAACTATTCCAAAGGTATGACGATTGCAAATGATTTAAAGACACTTGTGATAGCAATCCTCTACCATCCTAATGACCAATGAAATATCCATGAATTAGATCTTGAGCCGTTATTCTACCAAAGCTCATGAGTTGTCCCCTATCAATGAATCTATGGTGGTGTATGGGCATCAAGACTGAAGGTGCACTGAATCATTTGATTCTGATCTTAATTTGATCAAGATGGCCTCCATTGTTAGATTATTGGACATAAAAAAACAGATAGATTGGTGCTCGAAAAAAAAGATTGAATCAAATATTAGGATATGTTGGCAATACATAGGTCGATGGGTGTGACCACAACAGAATAAAACTACTAGCTAGAAACCCGGATCTCATATTTTGCATGCGCCTTGTAAGATTAAGCTATTAAATGGTAGGTACACAGTATATGCTTTTGGGAAGCTTAAACTTTTTCTACAATGCTTTTGACTGTATGTGACTGATACCAAAAATAAAAGAAAGATTAAAAAAAAATGGTATAAAAGGCCAAAGGCTTGGAACAAAGGATGTGAACAGATGAGATTGATGTCTAAATTCTAAAAAATAAAAATAAAAATACAATAATTGAACCAGCATTGTCATTGTTGCCATCATCAAAATATATATTCTATATTAGTTGGCAATATAACATGATCCGAATTTTTTTCACTTGCTATAAATAGAGTCCCTAAACAGTCTCCATGTAATCTGATTCTCCATCCTAAGTATTATTTGTGTTATTGAGTTTTATAATTGCTGGTTGTAGTGGTTGTGCATGTATATTGGGCCATGAGTGCTCCAACATGGGCTCTTGGATGAGAGTATTTGGTTTAGGGAAAACACTTTGTACACCGGCCCCGGTGCAGCAACGCTGACGTGGACTGCACCGCGTCTTCCTATTGGTCCACGTGGATCCGACGTGGATGACATGACAGGCGGCATGCCAGGGGTTTGACGTAACGTTCTGAACGTGACGGACATTTATTGCTGTTCGCTTTTTTTTGAATTTTTCGTGCGGACGAAAATGCCCTTTCGCTCCTTCATGGCGCCATTTTACGTTTTATGGCATCTGTGCAAGAAGAAGAACTCTGTTTTCTTCCCGGGTAGAAGAAAATACTTCAGCTTCGAGGCTAGCCGATACCTGGATAAGGAGTCAGTAGTCTGTGTAAAAAACCTTCTGGAGGAAATGTCAGCCGCAGCACAAAGGTACACTCTTTTCTTCCCACTTCTTTATTACATCAACAGTTTTTTTCTGGTTAGAGTTAGTTAATGCGTTTAATGCGCGGGTAACTACCTTAGAACGAACAGTTTGACACTCCCTCATGCTCCTTGCTGGCTCACTGAACGGTTCTTTAACATGGAGAGAACTCGGCGACACCCTAATTGAATTCGGAAATCGCGACACCCCAGTTGAAATCCCACGACACCCTAGCTTTGACGACACCCGTTCTTTAACATGACCCCACATAGACAGAAACCGGCGACACCTACTTCGAATTCTGCCGTTAATCCTTCGCGACACCCTAGTTGAAATCCCACGACACCCTAGCTCTAACCAGACGACACCCGTTCTTTAACATGACCACATAGACAGAACTCGGCGACACCCTAATTGAATTCGGCAGAAAATCAATCGCGACACCCCAGTTGAAATCCCACGACACCCTAGCTCTAACGAGACGACACCCGTTCTTTAACATGACCACATAGACAGAACTCGGCGACACCCTAATTGAATTCGGCAGAAAATCAATCGCGACACCCCAGTTGAAATCCCACGACACCCTAGCTCTAACGAGACGACACCCGTTCTTTAACATGACCCCACATAGACAGAAACCGGCGACACCCTACTTCGAATTCGCCGTTAATCCTTCGCGACACCCTAGTTGAAATCCCACGACACCCTAGCTCTAACCAGACGACACCCGTTCTTTAACATGACCACATAGACAGAACTCGGCGACACCCTAATTGAATTCGGCAGAAAATCAATCGCGACACCCCAGTTGAAATCCCACGACACCCTAGCTCAAACGAGACGACACCCGTTCTTTAACATGACCCCACATAGACAGAAACCGGCGACACCCTACTTCGAATTCGCCGTTAATCCTTCGCGACACCCTAGTTGAAATCCCACGACACCCTAGCTCTAACCAGACGACACCCGTTCTTAACATGACCACATAGACAGAACTCGGCGACACCCTAATTGAATTCGGCAGAAAATCAATCGCGACACCCCAGTTGAAATCCCACGACACCCTAGCTCAAACGAGACGACACCCGTTCTTTAACATGACCCCACATAGACAGAAACCGGCGACACCCTACTTCGAATTCTGCCGTTAATCCTTCGCGACACCCTAGTTGAAATCCCACGACACCCTAGCTCTAACCAGACGACACCCGTTCTTTAACATGACACATAGACAGAACTCGGCGACACCCTAATTGAATTCGGCAGAAAATCAATCGCGACACCCCAGTTGAAATCCCACGACACCCTAGCTCTAACGAGACGACACCCGTTCTTTAACATGACCCCACATAGACAGAACCGGCGACACCCTACTTCGAATTCTGCCGTTAATCCTTCGCGACACCCTAGTTGAAATCCCACGACACCCTAGCTCTAGACGACACCCGTGACCACGAGAGAACTCGCGACACCCTCGGTTAGTCCTTCGCGACACCCCAGACGAAATCCCACGACACCCTAGCTTTAGGGCGACGACACCCCAGTTGAAAATTGACGACACCCAACTGATCACGGCGGCGAGAAGGCCCGCGACAACCAAGTTACTAAAATTTAATTTTATTTATAAAAAAAAAAAAATACATTAGCCCTTACTGGGGCTTATCTCCTTCATTCGCTGCGCCGGCGATGTGATGCTGGAGGGACGCTACTTTCCTCTCCAGGTGGCTATTGGCCCGACGCAGGACCTATCTCTTTTGTTGTAACGGCCAGGTATTTCTCGGCCGTCTTGATGAGTCGCTCGCTGCTTGAGAGCGACTCAGCATAAACCACTGCGTCGATGGTGACGGTTGGGGGTCGCGGCTGCCAGTAGATCTTACCTCGCCTCTGGAAGCCATCTTGTGGTCAGTTCAAGATGGAAAGGTGAGTAACGATGGCATTCCCCCATCCTTATTTAAGGTTCCCCTGGCGGGTGTTTCGATTGCCATGCGCCACCATCTCAGTGGTTGTTCACAGGAATCGAATCGGTGCGCCACCACGCCCCGCCCTCCACGTTGAGTTTCGAGGGATGGGGGAACAGAAGTTTCGGGAAGCAAACAGTCTTAAGTTTAACGTCGTCCCAAGAAAATTCACGACACCCAAGGATGATTTGGATTTCGGCCGAAACTCCTTCGCGACACCCCACTTGAAAGCTCACGACACCCTCGCTTTAAGGCGACGACACCCGTGCGTCGAACTGATCACAGGGAGAACCCCCGAGACCCCTTCTCGAATTCGGCCGAAACTCCCTCGTGACACCCCAGTTGTAAACTCACGACACCCTAGCTTTAAGGGGACGACACCCATGCATGAACAGTGAACCCACGGGTGTCGTCGCCATAAAGCTAGGGTGTCGTGAGTTTACAACTGTGGTGTCACGAGGGAGTTTCGGCCGAATTCGAGAAGGGGTGTCGCGGGGGTTCTCTCTGTGATCAGTTCGACGCACGGGTGTCGTCGCCTTGAAGCTAGGGTGTCGTGAGCTTTCAAGTGGGTGTCGCGAAGGAGTTTCGGCCGAAATCCAACTAATCCCTGGGATGTCTCGGGGGTTCTCCCTGTGATCAGTTCGACGCACGGGTGTCGTCGCCTTAAAGCGAGGGTGTCGTGAGCTTTCAATTGGGGTGTCGCGAAGGAGTTTGGCCGAAATCCAAATCATCCTTGGGTGTCGTAAATTTTCTCTTGGGACGACGTTAAACTTAAGACTGTTTGCTTCCCGAAACTGTTCTGTTCCCGATCCCTCGAAACTCAACGTGGAGGGCGGGGCGTGGTGGCGCACCGATTCGATTCCTGTGAACAACCACTGAGATGGTGGCGCATGGCAATCGAAACACCCGCCAGGGGAACCTTAAATAAGGATGGGGGAATGCCATCGTTACTCACCTTTCCATCTTGAACTGACCACAAGATGGCTTCCAGAGGCGAGGTAAGATCTACTGGCAGCCGACGCCCAACCGTCACCATCGACTCGATGGTTTATGCTGAGTCGCACGCTATCATCGAGGAACTCAGGCTGGCGCTCGAGGAATACCAGGAGGTTTCAACAAAAGAGATAGAGGTCCTGCGTCGGGCCAATAGCCACCTGGAGGGGAAAGTAGCGTCCCTCCATCGCCAGATCGAGGACGCAGCGACCGAAAGAGAGAAGCCCCAGTGAGGGCTAATGTAAAATTTTTTTTTTATAAATAAAATTAAATTTTAGTAACTTGGTTGTCGCGGGCCTTCTCCGCCGTGATCAGTGTCGTCAATTTTCAACGGGTGTCGTCGTAAGCTAGGGTGTCGTGAGATTTCAACAGGGTGTCGCGATTTCTGCCGAACTAGGGTGTCGGGGTTCTCTCGTGCACATTTCTAAGACGGGTGTCGTCGCCCTAAAGCTAGGGTGTCGTGGGATTTCGTCTGGGTGTCGCGAAGGACTAACGGCCGACTTCGAACTAGGGTGTCAGTAGATTTCAACTGGGGTGTCTCGTAGGAGTAGCTGTTCATGAATGCGTGCTTCACAGTTGATGCTGAAAATGTAGATCGGAAAGAAGAAGATAACACTCCCGCCGTGCAGCTTCAACCGTCGTTCCAAATGCAGTGGATGATATTGTAGTTCCTCAAACTGGGATGGAATTCAATTCAGCCGATGATGTATATACGTTCTACAATGGATACGCGAAACGAGTAGGCTTTGGAATCACAACAGTGTGTAGCAGGGCCAACAACAAAAAACAACTTTGCTTCAAGCACCTGGCGTGTTGGAGGCAAGGAAAATCCAGAAAATCAGAGAAGAGTATGAATCATAGGGATACTGGGAAAGTTGGTTGTATGGCATCCATAAAAGCAAGACTGAATGCTACAAGTGGTAAGTGGATTTTGGATGAGGTTTCTCTAGAACATAACCATGGGCTCTCCATAACATCAGCTGGTTATCTACGGTCGCATAGGAGGATCAGCACACCAGAGAAGGCAGAGATCAGCAATTTACATGCCGTGAATGTTCCGACGACTCAGATATACTCTGCCATAGCAAGGAGAAAAGGGGGAAGAGGACAATTGGATTTCACCGAGAAGGATGCTCGTAACTTCATTAGTCGCGAACGTCAGTCTAAGCTGAAAGAAGGAGATGCTCAGTCGATGGTAATTCATTTTGCCGAAATGCAACTCAAAAATCCCAATTTCTTCTACTCCTTAGACCTCAATGATAATGGTCATCTGAGGTCTGTCTTCTGGATTCATCCAAGGTCAAGATTGGCATGCACATACTTCGGTGATGTTCTAAGCTTTGACTCAACTTACTTGACAAACAGATATCAAATGCCTTTTTGTCCATTTGTTGGGGTGAACCATCATGGACAGTCAACCTTGCTTGGATGCGCATTGTTGTCTGATGAGAGTACTGAGACATATAAATGGGTTTTTAAGACTTGGCTGGATGCAAATGGTGGTCAAGCACCTATTGCCATGATTACTGATCAAGATAAGGCAATCGAGGCTGCTGTCAAAGAAGTTTTTCCTAATACCCGACATCGATATTGTCTTTGGCATATATTGAAGAAGATACCGGAAAAGATTGGCCACATTTGCACGGCAAATCCCAAGTTTATGGTTGATTTCGATGAGGCAATATATGATTCATTGACCATAAATTCATTCGAGGAAAGGTGGGCACATGTTATGGAGAAATATAAAGAATGCAAGTCTATAGATTGGTTCAATGTCCTATACGAATGTCGGGAAAAATGGGTTCCAGTTTACCTCAAGGATACATTCTTCGCAGGTTTGTATGTCAATGGTGGCTTTGGTTCATGATTCATTTAAACGTTTTTTTTTTTTAATTTTTGGTTGACAAAATGTTTAACAGGGATGTCATCTTCACAAAGGAGCGAGGGCATTAATCACTTCTTCGATGGGTTTATAAATTCGAAGACAACATTAACGGAGTTTATAAGTAAGTACGAAGATGCCTTGGAAAAACGATACGAGGCCGAAAATGAGGAAGATAATAGGACTTTGCAAACGATAGCTTTCCTAAAGACATCATCACCTTTTGAGAGACAAGCTGCAGGAAGGTATACACGGAGCATTTTCAAAAAATTCCAGAATGAGATCCTTGAAATGGCTGCATCAAATACAAAATTGATCAACGAAGCTGGCAACACGTGTATATATTCCGTCAAGTCGTATGAAAGGATTGAAGTCGATGGAATTGGCAAGGAGATGATCAAAGATTATATCGTGTCATACGATAGAAATATTGAGGATGTCCAATGCCAGTGCCGATCCTTTCAGTTCAAGGGGTACCAGTGTAGGCATGCCCTGTTGGTTCTTCATCAAAATGACGTATTTCGTTTACCAGATAAATACTTCTTGAAGAGATGGTGCAAGGACATGAAATACCAATTCGACGAATTCGACTGCAATACTGAGGGTTATGATAAAAGCACACGAAACTCACGGTACGCAGTGACAATTTTTTAATTGAAATGTCTTCATATTTGTGATCGTTAATATTCTGTTTATGATTGTAGATATAGTTTGCTGTCTCATCGGATGACGAAGCTCGCAGAGATAGCCTCCATTTCTGAAGATGCATTTAATGTAGTGATGGATGGTCTACCGCCTCTATTCAAAACTGCCGTGGATGCCAACTGCGCAGCTAAACCACGTTCAGAGCTGGTAATTCAAGATCCTGAAAAAATTAGGACGAAAGGTCGCCCGAGAGAGAACAGATTAAAGAGTGCAGTCGAGAAGAAGGCAAAAAGATCAAGGAAAAATCAGGCCAACGATAGAGCTGCTTCGAGTAGCAGACAAACTTGTTTGCAGTCTATTAATACTGAACAGGACCTGGAGATAATTGTTCCGCCGTCAGAAACTTTAATGGATGAATTTGATGCTTATGTATTGAGTCAACTTACACAAGATCATATATAAAACACGAGTGTCGTAACTTTTGAATTATGGTTGCTTGGTCGTAAATGAATTGCTCGCGAACGAGACATCCTAGTTCTGGAAAACGACACCCAAGCCTTGCGCGGCGACACCCGAAGGACGGAAACATACGAGACATCCTAGTTCTGCAAACGACACCCTAGTCTTGCGCGGCGACACCCGAAGACGGAAACATACGAGACATCCTAGTTCTGCAAACGACACCCAAGTCTTGCGCGGCGACACCCGAAGACGGAAACATACGAGACATCCTAGTTCTGCAAACGACACCCAAGTCTTGCGCGGCGACACCCGAAGGACGGAAACATACGAGACATCCTAGTTCTGGCAAACGACACCCAAGTCTTGCGCGGCGACACCCGAAGACGGAAACATACGAGACATCCTAGTTCTGCAAACGACACCCAAGCCTTGCGCGGCGACACCCGAAGGACGGAAACATACGAGACATCCTAGTTCTGCAAACGACACCCAAGCCTTGCGCGGCGACACCCGAAGACGGAAACATACGAGACATCCTAGTTCTGGCAAACGACACCCAAGCCTTGCGCGGCGACACCCGAAGGACGGAAACATACGAGACATCCTAGTTCTGGCAAACGACACCCAAGCCTTGCGCGGCGACACCCGAAGGACGGAAACATACGAGACATCCTAGTTCTGGCAAACGACACCCAAGCCTTGCGCGGCGACACCCGAAGGACGGAAACATACGAGACATCCTAGTTCTGGCAAACGACACCCAAGCCTTGCGCGGCGACACCCGAAGACGGAAACATACGAGACATCCTAGTTCTGCAAACGACACCCAAGCCTTGCGCGGCGACACCGAAGGACGGAAACATACGAGACATCCTAGTTCTGCAAACGACACCCAAGCTTGCGCGGCGACACCCGAAGGACGGAAACATACGAGACATCCTAGTTCTGGCAAACGACACCCAAGCCTTGCGCGGCGACACCGAAGGACGGAAACATACGAGACATCCTAGTTCTGGCAAACGACACCCAAGCCTTGCGCGGCGACACCCGAAGGACGGAAACATACGAGACATCCTAGTTCTGGCAAACGACACCCAAGCCTTGCGCGGCGACACCCGAAGGACGGAAACATACGAGACATCCTAGTTCTGCAAACGACACCCAAGCCTTGCGCGGCGACACCCGAAGACGGAAACATACGAGACATCCTAGTTCTGGCAAACGACACCCAAGCCTTGCGCGGCGACACCCGAAGGACGGAAACATACGAGACATCCTAGTTCTGGCAAACGACACCCAAGCTTGCGCGGCGACACCCGAAGACGGAAACATACGAGACATCCTAGTTCTGGCAAACGACACCCAAGCCTTGCGCGGCGACACCCGAAGGACGGAAACATACGAGACATCCTAGTTCTGGCAAACGACACCCAAGTCTTGCGCGGCGACACCCGAAGACGGAAACATACGAGACATCCTAGTTCTGGCAAACGACACCCAAGCCTTGCGCGGCGACACCCGAAGACGGAAACATACGAGACATCCTAGTTCTGGCAAACGACACCCAAGCCTTGCGCGGCGACACCCGAAGGACGGAAACATACGAGACATCCTAGTTCTGGCAAACGACACCCAAGCCTTGCGCGGCGACACCGAAGGACGGAAACATACGAGACATCCTAGTTCTGCAAACGACACCCAAGCCTTGCGCGGCGACACCCGAAGGACGGAAACATACGAGACATCCTAGTTCTCAAACGACACCAAGCCTTGCGACACCCGAAGGACGGAAACATACGAGACATCCTAGTTCTGGCAAACGACACCCAAGTCTTGCGCGGCGACACCCGAAGACGGAAACATACGAGACATCCTAGGCAAACGACACCCAAGTCTTTACGGAAAAAAGACCACGACAAGACAAATACACCCTAGTTCTTGTCAAACTAACCGGAATCATACGAAGGCAAACATATGAATACAACGAGGACACTCCTGCTCGCAATGATAAAATTTTTAACATTTGCATTAAATATTAATCAGTGTTAATATGAATAAATTACATACAATTTCATTCAAAGACGAATACTTTTATACAAAAATTAAGAACATGTTTCGACAATGTCGCTAATCTTTTTGTTCAGGCCCTCTCTCAATATCGTTGCAGCTAAGTGTCGCCGGTAATCTCTGACTTCCTCATCATGAAATCCAGCTTCATATCAGGATTGTCTCGTAGAGCAAGACATTCCATGTATCTCAGACAGTACAGGCCGCAATCCAGCGATCCGCTCGGTTGGCTTGGGCAATCCGAAATTTCTTCCATCGGCCACTCCATCACTTCCTTCTTATCGCAGTAGATATGGAATATGTGGCCTAGAATTGTATGCCATTTCCTTGCATTGGCCTTGTACTTCGGGATGCGTTTCATTGAATTGAGGTGCATGAACACCTTCCTTTCCATGTCGACAGCAACCAAATGCCAGTGCGAGTTATCAGAGTTTACAATGCTGAAAAGAAACCGGAACTGGGCCTTATCTTCGTCCGATACATTATCAAATATCGCAGCCCCAGATGATCCAGCAAGTTCATGAGCAGGTGATGAGGAAGTCAGACATAGAGCAGGTACGAATACTGATGCAACTATGCACTTATGATATCGATCAGGATGCTCTGCCCAGTTTCGCATCAGAAACTCCTGCCCGCAATCGATTATCTGCCAATAAAAGTAAAACGATTAATATCATTCTAAAATCAACAACTTGAACATGTTCCTTGATATACTTACATCATCTATTATCATCTCGTTGTTAATGAGATCCTGAAGATTTTTTCTGCTTACAACTCCATTAAACTTATTTGTGTAGACGATCTCGTCGGGTTGTTGTCGCTCGCTCAAAAAATTTTGAATAATTATTTGGTCATCTTCGACCGTAGTGTTGGGCTTTGACATGCCCACTGTCTTCACCGACTTTTTGGGTCGGGTTGTCTCATAACATTCGCCGACAGCCGTGGAAGCCTTACGCTTCCTCGGATGTTTTTTAATCCTCCTAACAAGCGACGGCACTCCAATTATTTCTAAGTCCATATTGTCATCCTTTGGCGCAGGGGTGCCAAGTTTATTATCGGATATGGACTCTTCTTTATTTTCATTCCCCTGCTCTGTTTTATCAACCAATGAATCCCCCTCCAATATGTTCTCCCCTGATTTTGCATTCCCTGTCTGAATTGGAAACTCGGATGAATGGTCCTCCTCCGTCTTCTTCTCCTCAATATTTACGTTATCAGGCTCGCGGAGGACCAACTCCAAGGAATGCACCTTCTCTGTTTTCTCGTCCCCCTTGTCCTCCTCGGTTATTGCATAACTTTCCTTTCTGAGAAGTGAATTGAGGAGGCTCTCAGCAATGGACAGCCTGTGCCTGACATCTTCGAGTTGATCCTTAACACACTTCAATTCATTCCTCAACTCGGCGCATCCTGCGCAGCTATCCATTGGTTGAGGGGCGCAGGTATCTGTTTGTTGAGGGGGGGACGGTTTTAACTGCTGAGGGAGAAGCCATCGCTCTTCTGGCAATGGTTCAATAGCTCCCTCCATCTGCAACACAAGATGATAACAAATTAATATTAACTGAACATATTGACGAATTAAGTTGAAAAATGGTCACAGCAATGGAGCAATGGAGTAGATTACCAAGTCCTGAGGCTGCAAGTCGGCAACCCGAACCGATTGGTTCTTCGTTTGGTGGTCATACCACTTCAACAGCCGGGGCCGTTTATCAGGGTATGCTGGCTCTCGCATTGATGTATGCTCGAGGAACCACGCCTGAAAATATTTTTTTGGATATTAAATAAAGTAATATTACGAAAAAATTTTGTCTCAACACTAATAATTTGTCTCAATAAATCTTACCACCAGTGCTGCCGAGCATCCGAACAAGGTAGGCTGCCTCCTAATCTTTTTTGCATTTTTTGAGTGCACCGGCTCCTCGGAACGCAGGCAAGCAGCTATTTCTGGGAGAGCCAGAACAATCAATTCCTTCAGTGCCGAAGCCCAGTCGATGCTACTCAGTTGACTTAAGTCATCCAAGTGCTGGATGAGATACCGTGGACACCTCTGATTAGACTTTGGAGCCAAAAACATGGCCAACATGTATGCGATCCAAAGTCGGACGGTGTCCTCGACATCCTCCTGCACTTTAGATGGCCGGAGTTGAAATATCAACTTCTCCAAACCTGATTGGCGAAGATCTAAACCCTGGCCAAACCGTCTGAACAACCTTCCGTTGAACATTTGGCTGGACGTGTCGATCTTCTTCCCATGACATGGAAGACCCAAAATGAGTGCGACTTCTTCGGCACTGAATTTAATTGCTTTTTCACCAAACATGAACTCGTCGCCACCATTG
>UESW01001537.1:562099-578839 GCA_900491605.1 Calamus simplicifolius | reverse complement strand
TTCTGAATATACTGCCGGCCTGCAGCTATTCTTAAACAGCTGGGAAGCCTTCACTGGGGGGACTGGAACAATTTTATTGTCAACGAAAACAGGGGGTAAGACAGAAGACATACATGTCATAAATTTTAAGATAGAATATCGTAATATTTAATATAGTGATAAACATACCTGAAGGAGCCGCATCCTCAGTCGAACGAAGAACCAGGTCCTTGCATTGTTCCGCCATTTTCTCTGTCTGCTTCTTCTTTGTTCGCGTCTTCGTGCACAAACGAAAGCGCTCATCTCCATGAATGAAGAATTCGGAAGAATGAACTATGGAACAAGTTTAGGAGAGAAAAAGAGACCAGTGGCTTCTCGAGCAAGAGAAGAAGAATGTCTTCTTGAGCAAAAGGATGGCTTCTCGAGCAACAGACGATTGAGGGGTTTTTCTAGGGTTTATGCCGACCTAAGAGAAATACGAAAGGACACCCGGATCGCCACGATCACATCAATGAGACCCGCGAACCCATAGGAACCGCCCACGTTTACAAACTTTTCTCGGAAATATGCCATGGCTCAGTTACTAGGGTGTCGTCGAATGAGTACTACGCTGACGTCAAATTACCGCCTTTTTCAAGCATGGGTGTCGTCTCGTTAGAGCTAGGGTGTCGTGAGATCTCAACTGGGGTGTCGCGAATGATTTTCTGCCGAATTCAATTAGGGTGTCGCCGGGTTCTCTCTATGTGGACATTCATAAGACGGGTGTCGTCGCCCTAAGCTAGGATGTCGTGGCATTTCAACTGGGGTGTCGCGAATGATTTTCTGCCGAATTCGAACTAGGGTGTCGCTGGGATTATCTCCGTGGTCTCTTTAAATCACGGGTGTCGTCTCGTTAGAGCTAGGGTGTCGTGAGATCTCAACTGGGGTGTCGCGAATGATTTTCTGCCGAATTCAATTGGGTGTCGCCGGGTTCTCTCTATGTGGACATTCATAAGACGGGTGTCGTCGCCCTAGAGCTAGGATGTCGTGGCATTTCAACTGGGGTGTCGCGAATGATTTTCTGCCGAATTCGAACTAGGGTGTCGCGGGATTATCTCGTGGTCTCTTTAACACGGGTGTCGTCTCGTTAGAGCTAGGGTGTCGTGAGATCTCAACTGGGGTGTCGCGAATGATTTTCTGCCGAATTCAATTGGGTGTCGCCGGGTTCTCTCTATGTGGACATTCATAAGACGGGTGTCGTCGCCCTAGAGCTAGGATGTCGTGGCATTTCAACTGGGGTGTCGCGAATGATTTTCTGCCGAATTCAATTAGGGTGTCGCCGGGTTCTCTCTATGTGGACATTCATGGGTGTCGTCGCCTAGAGCTAGGATGTCGTGGCATTTCAACTGGGGTGTCGCGAATGATTTTCTGCCGAATTCGAACTAGGGTGTCGCTGGGATTATCTCCGTGGTCTCTTTAAATCACGGGTGTCGTCTCGTTAGAGCTAGGGTGTCGTGAGATCTCAACTGGGGTGTCGCGAATGATTTTCTGCCGAATTCAATTAGGGTGTCGCCGGGTTCTCTCTATGTGGACATTCATAAGACGGGTGTCGTCGCCCTAGAGCTAGGATGTCGTGGCATTTCAACTGGGGTGTCGCGAATGATTTTCTGCCGAATTCAATTAGGGTGTCGCCGGGTTCTCTCTATGTGGACATTCATAAGACGGGTCGTCGCCCTAGAGCTAGGATGTCGTGGCATTTCAACTGGGGTGTCGCGAATGATTTTCTGCCGAATTCAATTAGGGTGTCGCCGGGTTCTCTCTATGTGGACATTCATAAGACGGGTGTCGTCGCCCTAGAGCTAGGATGTCGTGGCATTTCAACTGGGGTGTCGCGAATGATTTTCTGCCGAATTCGAACTAGGGTGTCGCTGGGATTATCTCCGTGGTCTCTTTAAATCACGGGTGTCGTCTCGTTAGAGCTAGGGTGTCGTGAGATCTCAACTGGGGTGTCGCGAATGATTTTCTGCCGAATTCAATTAGGGTGTCGCCGGGTTCTCTCTATGTGGACATTCATAAGACGGGTGTCGTCGCCCTAGAGCTAGGATGTCGTGGCATTTCAACTGGGGTGTCGCGAATGATTTTCTGCCGAATTCAATTAGGGTGTCGCCGGGTTCTCTCTATGTGGACATTCATAAGACGGGTGTCGTCGCCCTAGAGCTAGGATGTCGTGGCATTTCAACTGGGGTGTCGCGAATGATTTTCTGCCGAATTCAATTAGGGTGTCGCCGGGTTCTCTCTATGTGGACATTCATAAGACGGGTATCGTCGCCCTAGAGCTAGGATGTCAACTGGGGTGTCGCGAATGATTTTCTGCCGAATTCGAACTAGGGTGTCGCTGGGATTATCTCCGTGGTCTCTTTAAATCACGGGTGTCGTCTCGTTAGAGCTAGGGTGTCGTGAGATCTCAACTGGGGTGTCGCGAATGATTTTCTGCCGAATTCAATTGGGGTGTCGCCGGGTTCTCTCGTATGGTTCCGTCCTTCGGGTGTCGCCGCGCAAGGCTTGGGTGTCGTTTGCCAGAACTAGGATGTCTCGTATGGTTCCGTCCTTCGGGTGTCGCCGCGCAAGGCTTGGTGTCGTTTGCCAGAACTAGGATGTCTCGTATGTTTCCGTCCTTCGGGTGTCGCCGCGCAAGGCTTGGGTGTCGTTTGCCAGAACTAGGATGTCTCGTATGTTTCCGTCATTCGGATGTCGCCGCGGATGACATTTCCTCCAGAAGTTTTTTTGCACATATGCCATAAAACGTAAAATGGCGCCATGAAGGAGCGAAAGGGCATTTTCGTCCGCATGAAAATTTAAAAAAAAAGCGAACAGCAATAAATGTCCGTCACGTTCAGAACGTAACCTCAAAGCCCAGCCATACCGCCTGTCATGTCATCCACGTCGGATCCACGTGGACCAATAGGAAGACGCGGTGCAGCCCACGTCATCGTTGCTGCACCGGGGCCGATGTACAAAGTGTTTTCCTGGCCATATATAGCAAAACCTCTTGACATTTTGAAGAATAACTGTTTAAAAATTTTCTATAGAAATCCAAAGCTTCTCGCTGGTGCACGGCAATAACACAATAAATAGATTCGTCCCACCTAAGTTAGTGGGGGAGGAATAGGTTCCAATTCTCTCCATTCATGACCGTAGGAGTTTCTCTCCGAAGGCAAGTGGCAAATCATTGGCGTGGTCCCACATTCTTCGTCCTTTCTGAATCGTATATGAAATATGAAAAGAAAACAAAAGAATAAATAAATAAATAAATATGGTTTGCTGAAATAAAGTTGCTGATCTAGTATCTGGCTATTTGTGAAAGAATTTAATAGCAATGGCTTATTGAGGAGGTCGCAAAAATCAAACCAAAAGCTTCTGCCTACTGATTTAAAAAAGTTGTATTCTAAAACCCATGAAAATGGAATAGTACTTGGATAAAAATAAGCATGAAAAAAATTTATGATTAAGTTAATTAAGTTGAACAGATTGTGAAGCAGAACTTATGATTAATTCCACTAAGATAGTAAATTGAGCTTTGAGAATCGTGCGCCCGAGTGCTCTGGTTCTCCGTCTTCCCCTGCTTTAAGATTCGTGCGTCCGTGGTCTTCTTCCTTGATCGCTGGGTGATCTTCGTCTCTGCTCCTTCGCCGTCTCTCCGGTTTTTTCTCTTCGGCCTTCCCTCCATTCCTATAGCTTCTGATCCGGTTGATGGTAGCCGGAATCCGGGGAGGAGGTTGATGTCGAACGGTTTTCACTGGGTTACCCAGTCCCCTTCGCCTGCTGCTATGGAGAGGTTGCAGGCTTCGTTCCCGGAGGTGATTCATGTCCCGGTGGCGGAGCTTGAAGAGGAGGTGGCGGGCTGGCAGCAGAAGGCTCTGATCGTCCGCTCGTTCCACAATGGATTCTGGCTGAAGCTTTTATTAGGGAATTCAGACGAGCTGGAATTTCAGGTGAAATCTTTCCAATTAGCTTGGCATTCAAATGCCATGTTTTCCATTTCGAATCCAAGGAAGCTTGTGAACTGGTTCTGCATCGTCCTTGGGTAATCAACGGCCAGGTGATTGGCACAGAGCCGTGGAAACCGGAGTTTACACCGGCGGAGGATTCCGTCTCCTCTGCGTTGATCTGGGTGAGATTGCCGCTTCTGCCTCTCGAGTTCTGGAAAGAGGAATTCCTCAGAGCCATTCTTGAGCCAGCGGGTGAGTTTGTATGCGTTGATGCAGCTACTGTGGCGAAGTCAAGGGGAGGTTTTGCGAGGGTTTGTCTGCGGATTGACCTTCGTCGCCCTCTCCGGCCAGGTACCCGGATTCAAGGAAGCTTCAATCCATTCTGGCAAAACTTTGTCTATGAGAACTTGGAGGGAGTTTGCTTGAGCTGTGGCTCTCTGCACTTGGATGGCCCCTGTTCTCAGCCGAGTTGTCCTGAGGGGGCTGGCTCTGATTCTGGTACTCTGTTTGGGCCGTGGCTCGTTGCTATTCGGAAGAGGTCGTTTGAGTCTAACCCTCAGGTGGTGGAGAAGGTGAAGGCTTCGCCGATGGCTTCGGTTTCAAACCAGGGCTCTGCTTCAGCGTCCCAGGCAGTGAAGAAGGGGATTCAGTGGGCTCGGCTGAATCAACTGAAGGGTGGGCTGCTCCGGTGAAGGTTGCTCGCCGGAGACCCTCCTCGTCTCCAAGAATTCATCTAAGGCCTGATGATGTGGTGGCGCATCCTGGGAAGGAAAAGGGCATCGTGGTTAATGGGAAGAGTCCCGTGCCAGTTCAGAGAGAGCGTGCCGTTTCTAAGGCAGCTTCTCTGAACTCTAATTCTAATGTTGAGATTGGTTCCCTGGATCCTGGTCTGAACATCCCTACATTGATTCATAACCCCTTCTCCTCTCTTGCTACAGTGGTGAGCTATGATGGTTCTGTGGGTAGCAGCGAAGCCAGTCCAGGTCCACTTAAGCGAGCTAGACCGGAGGTTTCTCATGCTCCTAGGATTTTATCCAAATCAGACAAGAAAAAGGGAAAAGGAAAGGTTTCTTTCACCAAAAAAGGAGAGGTTAGTTGCAGCTCTCCGATTCAGTTGGATCAGGTTCCTTGTTCTCAGGTTGGTGCTCTGGAGGCGGTGAGGGACCAATCTGTTGGAAGGGCTGATCTTCCTTTGGCTGATTCTTCTGGCGAACCTATGGGATTGGTCTCTGGTTCCCCAATTCAGGCTCAGTCTTCCTCTTCAGGAGAGTCTGATCCTGGTTCGGAGGGACTGCTGACCAATTCAGTGCTGAAGCCTGTTGATGGCTCCCTGTTGAATGCTGGTCTGATCGATAGTGATATGCTAGTGGATCAAGGTGGGGTCCCACCCTCCGCTATCCTGTAAATGAAGATCTTATTATGGAATGTTAGAGGAGCTCGAAAACCTTCTTTTCGATCCTCCTTCAGTAGATTATTGCAAGTTCACCACTTTGACATATGTGTCCTCTTGGAGACCAGACTTTCGGGGATAGTCTTCTCCATTTTCGTAGACAGATTGCCCGTACTTGGTCTTCTTATGCTGTGGAGGCAGTTGGTCTGTCGGGGGGTATGCTGGCTATATGGCGCACCTCTGCAGTCAGAATTGATGCTTTCCATCAGTGTAATCAGCAAATTGGTCTTATGATCACTGAGGGGTCTTCTGACCCCTGGTTTCTTTCGGCAATCTACGCCAGCACGGACTACCGGGAGAGAAGGGTTCTCTGGTCCGAACTGCTTTCCCTCCTTGCTCAGGGTATTCCGTCTATCATTGCGGGGGATTTCAATTGCATCACTGAGGCTAATGAAAAACGTGGAGGCAGACGGGTTTCTGGCTCAACTGATATCAATGAATTCAGATCCTTTATTGGCTCTTCTGGGCTTTTGGATTTAGGGTATTCGGGATCCCAATTCACTTGGTGCAATAACCGCCAGGGGTCTGCTCGAGTCTGGGAGAGACTTGATCGTGCCATGGCTTCTCCCCAGTGGCTCCAAAGATTCCCTATGGTTACTGTCACTCATCTTCCTAGGATTGCTTCTGACCATTGCCCTATATTGATCTCTACGGAGGCTGATCAGTTTATGCGGAAGCAATTCAGATTTGAGCAGTTTTGGACTGACCTTTCAGCTGCTCGTTCTATTATATCTCAGATCTGGCATACTCCTGTTAGGGGCAATGCTGTCTATCGGTTATCTCATCGTTTTAAGATGGCCAGACACAGACTATCCAGATGGAACAGGATTAAGGTGGGGGATCTGGTCAGACAAGTTGAGCAGGTTGAAGCTGATATTAAAGTCATGCAGGCTAAGGAGGATCAGGAAGGTTTTTTGGCGGACTCGGATCTCTCTTTCCTTAGGGAGTTGCTGGCTCGGCACCACTCCCTTTTACGGCAGCAGGAGATGTATTGGTGGCAGAGATCTCGGGCTCAGTGGATTTGTGATGGGGATCGTAACACCAGATTCTTCCATCAGGCCACTCTGAAGCGGAGAGCTGCTAATCGGATTCGGAGGTTAGTAGATGAAGATGGGCATACTAGGGAGGATTTTCAATCTATCAGTGACCTTCTTCTCCATTTCTTCCGGACCAGATGGGCTGACTCTAATGGTGATGGGGATCCGGTTATTCAGGTTCCGTCTTCTAGGAAGGTCTCCTCCCTGGATAACGATATGCTTACCAGGCCGATCTCGGCGGATGATATTAGGGAGGCCTTGTGGGAGCTTGGTCCGAACAAAGCCCCTGGGCCTGATGGGTTTCCGCCTTTTTTATTTCGGCACTATTGGGATATTATTGGTCGGGAGGTTGTTCAAGCTATTCAGGATGTTTTCAGAGCTAGACATATTCCTTCTGAATGGAATCAGACTTTCATTACCTTGGTGCCCAAGAGAGTGGATGCTTCTCTCCCTCAGCACTTTAGGCCCATTAGCCTCTGTTCTACCTTGTATAAAGTCTATGCTCGCCTTTTAGCTCGCCGCCTTTGTCTGGTGATTCCTCGCCTCATTTCGGAGGAGCAGGGGGCTTTCATTAGAGGGAGGTCTATTTCTGATAATGTTCTTATTGCTCAGGAGTTTATGCATGTTCTTCATAGAGCCCTGGCCAGACTTGTCTTATGGCTGTTAAGCTCGATATGGAGCGTGCTTATGATCGATTGAGCTGGGTTTTTTTGTACCGCTCTCTTCTGGAGTTTGGGTTTGATGAATTATTTATAGAATGGATTATGGCTTGCATCCATAAGCCCTCTTTTTCTCTAATTATCAATGGAAACACGACTGATTTTTTTCACTCTAGTGTTGGTCTCCGTCAGGGTTGCCCCTTATCTCCTTTGCTGTTCATCCTGGCTGCAGATGATCTTTCTCGGGCTTTACGCCAGGCTCAGCAGGACAGGCGGATTGCCCCAGTTATGGCTGGTCCTGAGGGCCCTTTTGTCTCCCACCTCCTCTTTGCTGATGATTGTATCCTCCTTGGCCATGCTTCTATTGAGAATGCGGCTTCTTTTCATTCTATTATTCAGAGCTACTGCCAAGCTTCTGGTCAGAAGGTCAATTTTCTGAAGTCTTCTATTTGTTTTAGCCCGAAGACCTCTAGATCCACTAGAGAAGCCATCATCAGATTGTCGGGTATCACCACTCAGACTGATAGATTTATTTATTTGGGGATCCCTATAACGGGGCGAAGCCCCCGTTGCTCTGATTCTCCGAGATTGAGAGGCGGGTGCGCCAGCGCATTGAGGGATGGCAGGTGACTGGTCTTTCGATGATGGCTAGGGTTATTATTATTCGATCAGTTCTTTCCTCCCTTCCCCTGCATATCCTGTCGAATGCAGCCATTCCAATTACTTGCCTGAGAAGGATTGAGAGATGCTTTCGGGATTTCCTATGGGCTTCTGTGCAGGATGGTCATGGGATTCATCTCTTATCCTGGGACTTGGTTTGTATGCCTATTTCTGAGGGTGATCTCGGTATCCAGTCCTTGATTGTTAGAAGAAAAGCCCTTATTGCCAGACATGCTTCGAGGTTTCTTCTTGAGCCACAGTGTCTTTGGAGCTCCCTGATGCACTTTAGGTATGGAGAATGGTCATCTGCCATGCATATTTCTCCACCTCGGGGAAGCTCCTCCTTTTGGAAGGAGATCTGTCGCTATGGTCAGGCTATTTTGGACAATCTCTCTTGGATGATCGGTGATGGTTCATCGGTCAGTGTTATTCAGGATACTTGGATTTCTGAGCTTCCTCTCTCTCGGTGGCCCTCCTTTATCAGCATTGAGACCCCTTCCAGTCTTCGGGTCAAGGACTTGATCTCCTTTGACCCTCCTGCTTGGCATATCCCCTCGGTGACCAGATTTTTTGGTGCAGAGCTTGCCCGGCGGATATTATCGATGCCTCTTCTTCCTGGTCGTTCTTCTGATGTTAGACTCTGGCAGAGTTCCTGTCTCTCTAAGGCCCCGACTAGGGATCTGATGATGATGTTCAGACCTCAGCCTCAGTGCCTGGAAGATGCTGCGTGGATTTGGAAGCTTCCTACTATCCCCAGAGTTCAGTTATTTATCTGGAAACTTCTGTGGGGCTCTCTCCCTACCTGTGCTCTCCTATCTCGGAGGGGTCTCCCTATTCAGTCGATCTGCCCGTTATGCAGCTTAGAGGAGGAATCTATAGATCATGCTATTTTCATCTGCCCAAGAGCTAGACGGGTCTGGCTTATGGTGGGTTATCCGGTCAGACAGAATGGCTCGGGCTCTCTGTACTCTTCTTTCCTTCTGAATCTTCGGAGATGCCCTCAGCATAAGAAAGGTCTCTGGGCGGTCACTGCTTATCATATTTGGCTAACTGGAACCAGTTTATTTTCTCTGATGACACTATCTCTCTTCATAAGACTGCTAGGAAGATCAGGTTATTGGCGGCGGACTGTGCTCGTATTGGGTTTGATATCTCTGGCTACTGGGGATCCCCTGCTGCTTCGGCAGCGAACCGGCATACGGTTCTCATCTCTTGGGATCCCCCCCTCCAGGGTTTGTCAAAGTCAATTTTGACGGGAGTGTCCGTGGTAGAAGTGCTGGGTCAGCGTTCATTATCCGAGGTCCTCATGGTGACCTTTTGGCAGCAGGAGGTTTTGGTTCTCTCGACTCCTCTGTCCCCATGACTGAACTTCGTGCGGCTTGGGCGGGTATTTCTTATGCTGCTCGGGTTCTTCATGCTCAGAGGATTTGTATTGAGGGCGACTCCATGTCGGTCATTGCTTGGATACAGACGCAGAATTGCCCTCCTGCTCTTTCTAATCTGATTTTGTTGGATATTTGGGCTATTCTGCGGGAGATTGATTGCGTCCAGACCCGTCATATATATCGTGAAGCCAACTCGACGGCCGACTGGATTGCTGCTTCAGTGGCTCTGCTGTCTGGTCCTTGGATATTGATGCCGGATGACCCCTGCCCTGCTCCTTTGCAGCAAATTTTATACTCTGATCTATCTGGGCTGACTCGCGCTAGATTAGTGTGATCGCCCGTTTGTACCAAAAAAAAAAAAAAAAAAATTTCTACTAAGATTGACTTTAAAATTTTGAATTGAGAACCTAGCTAGTCGATTATATATTAGAATTAATTCAGAACTAGTTTGATAAAATTGATAGAGCTTCAAATAAGTTTCAAAATAAAATTAATTTTTTATTTTTTATTTCACATTTAAAATATACATAATATTTATTTATTAATTTAATATTTAATTTTTTAGTAAAAAAAAGATAGATAATTTATGAAATACGAACCTTGAATCAGGAAACAAACCTCTTTCGGCTTCAAAATTTTAAACTCACAATCAAATAAATTGAACCATCCTCACCGCCGGCACGCTCGAAAACTTAGCTAATACCTACTAAAACAAGCAAACCATAATGGGAAAAAAAAGCCTCACATTGATAGTACTATCTCCCGCTCACATGACAATGCAAAATGCTATATTGTCTTCGTCTGAGTTTGTACTATATCATTATGCTTTTGATCCTGACAGCTCTGACTATTGAAGTTTTTCTGCTACTTCGATGGTGAATCGGCATATGCTTTTTATTTCTTAAAAGCTTCCTTTCGCAGGGTTTGTCAAAATCAATTTCAATGAAAGTGTCCGAAAAAAACTAGTTGGTTCTGCTTTTGTTATACAATGGACTGATGAAGCACTGTTGACAGCGAAAGGGCTTAGTCTCATGACTTCTCTATCCCTTTGGTTGAGCTTTATGCTGCTTGGGCTGACGTTTCCTAGGCTACCCAAATTCTTCATGCTCATAATCTCCTCGTTGAAGGGGACTCGCTTACTATCATACGATGGCTTCGGAATGATTGCTGTAGCCAATTCCGTACTAACCAACTGCTCTGGACTTTTCTTCGGAATGTCTATAGAATTCAGATTCATCATATTTATCGGGAAGCCAATTTTGCTGCGGATTGAATGACGGCTTCAGTGGCTCATCACTCGGACTTTTGGACCTAAAATTTGAATGACCATTATCCCTTTATTTTTAATCAAATATTGTACTCTGATCTATCTTGATTGACTTACTGATTAGTTGATCATCCACCAGTATTAAAAAAAAAAAAAAAAAACCTCACTTCCTGTAGTATATTCCAATTTTCTTCTTCTTCTTCTTATTATTATTATACTTGTAAACCGAGTGATATTAGCGCTTTCACCACTATTATTAATACACTTATAAACAGAGTGATATCATCAGCTCCTCCACTTCCACAAGAACACAATTCAAGACCAGAGGACTGATTCAACCAGAGAATTACCAACCGACACATAAACGGTCAGAATAAATCCCCTCTATCCATGTCCCACACCAATCCGTCATTCGATATATATAGTATTGAAGAAGAGAGTCAAGGCGCCGCCAAGCAAGGAAAGTTTGGCCTAAGAGAGCTGGCCACAGTCGGCGATGGTGACGCTCTTGGAGGTCCTTCCCCCCTGGGAGCCCGCCCTCTCGATGGCTTTGACGACCTCCATCCCCTCGACGACCTGGCCGAAGACGACGTGCTTGCCGTCGAGCCAGGGGGTCTTGGCGGTGCAGATGAAGAACTGGGAGCCGTTGGTGTTGGGCCCGGCGTTGGCCATCGACACCACCCCGGGCCCCGTGTGCTTGTTCACGAAGTTCTCGTCGGCGAACTTGGCCCCGTAGATGGACTCCCCGCCGGTCCCGTTCCCCGCAGTGAAGTCACCGCCCTGGCACATGAACTCCGGGATCACTCGGTGGAAGCTCGAGCCCTTGTAGTGGAGCGGCTTCCCCGACCGCCCCAAACCTTTCTCCCCCGTGCACAGCGCCCGGAAGTTCTCCGCCGTCTTCGGCGTCACGTCGGCGAACAGCTCCATCACGATCCGCCCCGCCGGGGCCCCGCCGACCGTCATGTCGAAGTACACCCTCGGGTTAGAAGCCATTGCTCGATGATAATAGGATCGATAAACGGAGCAGCAGCAGCAAGGCAAGGTTTAGCTCTTTTTCTCCTGTTCCGGGGGCTCCTTGAGGGCTTTGGGGTTCAAGCGCTGAGAGGCTTCGTCCGTATATTAATAAAAGCCTCTGGAGGGCGAGATGTGCCGGGTAAATTGTCAGATCTGGTACGTTACTTGCGACACGTGTCAGTACTGGGACGGTATAAGGCTGGGGGATGGAGCAGAGGTGACCAGTTTTAGTGCGGTCCGGCCACCGCCCAAGATTCCGAGGCCACTCGCCGTTTATTTATTCACGGGGGATGACGTGACGGGAAGCACTTGCATGCCCGCACTTGCATGCCATCACGCGCGACGGTGGTGGGTTTTTGTCTTTTTGAGCTTCAAATTTCAATCCAGGGATAAAAGCACGTTCTCTTGAGGTGCCATTCAATTATTGCCAATCTAAAACCCGTTGGCGTTTTCCATCCCCAATTTTTATGTGGCTGTCGGTATTTGAGATTAGATGCAAAGCGAATTAAGCATTGACTATCCCACCTTGCTCTTAATTCTAGTAGTAATTTATAGCAATGTCAGTCATATATAAAGAATAAGTAGTTGTCATTGGAGGGAATGATTAGTTGCCATCCTCTCTCCAGCAGCCACAAAATTACAGTGTTTTAAAAATCGAACCATACCGGCCGATTAACCCTTCTCAACGGAGGATCATCAATCATTAATTCAGTTTAATTTTATTATTAAAATTAATTTTTATATAATCAAATAAAAATTAAAAAAATTATTAAATCGATCAAATTTTGAATTGATTCTATCTGATTTTTAGATTTTTTTATTTTTTTATTTAAATTAATATTTTTATTTTTATTGTTTTTATATTATTAAATTAAAAATTAATTATAATATTATTTATTCTGATTAAATCAATTTATTCGATCAAATCAATTGATCCACTATCCAAATAATATTAAGTTGATTCGTTGTTCGATTTGATTTTTAAACTTGCAAAATTAACAGGCCATTGTTCGGCCTGATCATCCTTTCTGGGAGATACAAGGCGAGCACCATTAAACTAAGCGCAAAATTGAAGTTAAAAAGAGAACGGCGTCAAATATTCCATCTCCATTACAACAAAGCTTGCTTCACATCATTAAAATAATCAATGCTGCTGCACAGCAAAAATTTTTAACACTTGAAACGGAATTTGAAGGTGTAGGATTCTTTTTCTTTAACATGACATGATTTGGACCAATCTCCACTTGCAATCATTCACATTCCCCTCCACCACACATCCATAGAATTATGCGGATTTTTTTTTAAGACCATATATTAATTTGACAAAAGTTAATCATGAAACATGGCCCGGAGAGAATATATATATATATATATATATATATATATATATATATATATATATATATATATATATATATATAGAGAGAGAGAGAGAGAGAGAGAGAGAGAGCATTGTATTATAGCATGCTTTATTCGTTGTAAAAGTCATGCATGAGAGATTAAATTTCCTTTTTTTGATGAATTTTCTAAACATTATGTTTCCACATAAACTACAATAAACTCTAAATTTTCATACTTTATTATTGTTACCATGAAGGCATGAATAGCAACAACGAATAAATAGAAGACTTGACTAAT
This sequence comes from Calamus simplicifolius, assembly GCA_900491605.1. NCBI lineage: Eukaryota > Viridiplantae > Streptophyta > Magnoliopsida > Arecales > Arecaceae > Calamus > Calamus simplicifolius. Next base: position 565,782 of record UESW01001537.1, on the reverse strand, counting down.
TATATTTATTCGGCCCACCGATTCGATCCACGAAGACTAAAGGGATTAGTAGCCACTTTAGTTTCAGATCCCAACTTACTCCCTGATTCAAGCAATAAACCATCCTTGTGAGGCACTGTTCCAAAGTCACATAGCAAAATCTGCTTGTCCTGGCCAGAACCCTGCTGAATTGAAACTGGGGCCTTTGCAGAAAACTTAAAATCAGTGGTTAAGTAATGCTCATGACCTTTTTGCCCAGCCGATTGAGTATTCTGGTTGGGTTTGATACAAATCTTCTGAACATTTAAGCCGGATGCCAAAGTATCAGAAACTTTGGCTACATTGACCGGCACAGGATAGAACTCCTGGCGCGGGGGACATTTTTTAGCTAAACTGGGATTCAAAGCCTCCACGAAGCAGACCGAAGACGACGGAGCAGAGCGTCTTCAAGCAACCTTTCTTGGAGTCGTCCATCCATCACCGAAGGCCGGGGGAGTCGGTTTATCATTGGCCGGAGACGACGACGAAGAATATCAGAGGCCGCCAGGATCAGCAACAGAGGGTGGTTTCCATTGCCGAGTCGTCATCATCCATGGACCAAACCGCGAAGGAACATAAGCAGAAGACAACGACGATGATGAGGAGCACATGCCACCCAGATGAAGTGATCCACAACGAGGGCAGACTCCTTCAACATGCTCGTATGTGAATTGCTATCAAAACGGGGTGCCGATCCCTCTGATTCGTGCACCTGGCCGGAGAGGGCGGCTGAGATCCACCCTAACAGCAGCGCGAGCGAAGCCACCCCGACATTTGTCTTTCGTGGAGGAGTCCACAGCAACGAACTTCCCAGCCACCGCTAAGATAGACCGCAATGCCTCCTCCGACCAGTATTCGATACACTACAAGAAAACACTGAAATAGCGACGCAATTTTAGCGACGCATTATTGCGTCGCTAAATTGCAACCACTTTGCGACGCTTCTGTGACAACAACATATTGCGACGCATTAACGACTCATTAGCGACTCAATTAACAAAAAAATAAAAAAAAATTAAATTTTTAATATTGCGACGCAATATTTGCATCGCAATATTTTTAAATTAATTTTTTTATGAAATAAATATCAATAAAAATATTACGACGCAATATATGCGTCGCAATATTTTTAACAGAAATAAATATTTTAAATAGCGACGCATTAGCGATGCAATTAAATAGATAATTAAAAAATTTATTTTTAATGTAGCGACGCACCAATTGCGTCGCAAATAATTTAAATGAAATTAAATTTTAATAAAATTTAAATATCAAAAAAAATATTGCGACGCAACACAGTGCATCGCAATGTTTTTAAAAGAATACAATTTTATAAAATTTAAATATCAAAAAAAAAATATTGCGACGCATTAGCGACTCAATTAATCAGAAAATCAAAAAAATTAATATTTTAATATTGCGACGCCAATAATGCGTCGCAATATTTTTAAATTAATTTTTTAATGAAATATAAATATCAATAAAAATATTGCGACGCAATATATGCGTCGCAATGTTTTTGACAAAAATAATATTTTAAAAAGCGACGCATTAGCGACGCAATTAAATAGATAATTAGAAATATTACTTTTAATGTAGCGACGCACCAATTGCGTCGCAAATAATTTAAATAAAATTAAATTTTAATAAAATTTAAATATCAGAAAAAATATTGCGACGCAAAACAGTGCGTCGCAATGTTTTTAAAAGAATTAAATTTTATAAAATTTAAATATCAGAAAAAATATTGCAACGCATTAGCGACTCAATTAACTAGAAAATAAAAAAAAATTTAATATTGCGACGCATTAGCGACTCAATTAACCAAAAAATCAAAAAAATTAATATTTTAATATTGCGACGCCAATAATGCGTCGCAATATTTTTAAATTAAATTTTAATAAAATTTAAATATTAGAAAAAAATATTGCGATGCAACACAGTGCGTCGCAGTGTTTTTAAAAGAATTAAATTTTATAAAATTTAAATATCGAAAAAAAAATATTGTGACGCATTAGCGACTCAATTAACCAGAAAATCAAAAAAATTAATATTTTAATATTGCAACGCCAATATTGCGTCGCAATATTTTTAAATTAAATTTTAATAAAATTTAAATATCGGAAAAAAATATTGCGACGCAACACAGTGCGTCGCAATGTTTTTAAAAAAATTTAGAGAAATAAATTTAAATATCGGAAAAAAAATATTGCGACGCATTAGCGATTCAATTAACCAGAAAATTAAAAAAATTAATATTTAATATTGCGATGCCAATATTGCGTCGCAATATTTTTAAATTAAATTTTAATAAAATTTAAATATCGGGAAAAAATATTGCGACGCAACACATTGCGTCGCAATGTTTTTAAAAAAATTTAGAGAAATTATTTTAAATTTAGCGACGCAACGAGTGCGTCGCAAATAATTTAAATGAAATTAAATTTTATAAAATTTAAATATCGAAAAAAAATATTGCGACACATTAGCGACTCAATTAACCAGAAAATAAAAAAAAATAGGTCGTGGGAGATCGGGATCAGTGCTTGGATCGATCGCAACCGTCGGATCGTCGCCGATCCCGGACGGATCGCCACGGTCCGAGATCGGTCGTGGCCGATCGGGATCAGGGCTTGGATCGATCGCAACCGTCGGATCGTCGCCGATCTCGGACGGATCGCCACGGTCCGAGATCGGTCGTGGCCGATCGGGATCAGGGCTTGGATTGATCGCAACCGTCGGATCGTCGCCGATCTCGGATGGATTGCAACTATCCGAGATAGGTCGTGGCCGATCGGGATCAGGGCTTGGATCGATTGCAACCGTCGGATCGTCGTCGATCTCGAACGGATTGCAACTGTCCGAGATAGGTCATGGCTGATCGGGATCAGGGCTTGGATCGATCGCAACCGTCGGATCGTCGCCGATCTCGGATGGATCGCCACGGTCCGAGATCGGTCGTGGCCGATCGGGATCAGGGCTTGGATCGATCGCAACCGTCGGATCGTCGCCGATCTCGGACGGATTGCAACTGTCCGAGATAGGTCGTGGCCGAGCGGGATCAGGGCTTGGATCGATCGCAACCGTCGGATCGTCGCCGATCTTGGAAGGATTGCAACTGTCCGAGATAGGTCGTGGCCGATCGGGATCAGGGCTTGGATCGATCGCAACCGTCGGATCGTCGCCGATCTCGGACGGATTGCAACTGTCCGAGATAGGTCGTGGCCGATCGGGATCAGGGCTTGGATCGATCGCAACCGTCGGATCGTCGCCGATCTCGGACGGATTGTAACTGTCCGAGATAGGTCGTGGCCGAGCGGGATCAGGGCTTGGATCGATCGCAACCGTCGGATCGTGCCGATCTCGGAGGATTGCAACTGTCCGAGATAGGTCATGGCCGATCGGGATCAGGGCTTGGATCGATCGCAACCGTCGGATCGTCGCCGATCTCGGACGGATCACCACGGTCCGAGATCGGTCATTGCCGATCGGGATCAGGGCTTGGATCGATCGCAACCGTCGGATCATCGCCGATCTCGGACGGATCGCCACAGTCCGAGATCGGTCGTGGCCGATCGGGATCAGGGCTTGGATCGATCGCAACCGTTGGATCGTCGCCGATCTCGAACGGATTGCAACTGTCGAGATAGGTCGTGGCCGATCGG
>UESW01001537.1:544008-556275 GCA_900491605.1 Calamus simplicifolius | reverse complement strand
TGATACTTTGGCATCCGGCTCAAATGTTCAGAAGATTTGTATCATACCCAACCAGAATACTCAATCGGTTGGGCAGAAAGGTCATGAGCATTGCTTAACCACTGATTTTAAGTTCTCTGCGAAGGCCCCAGTTTCAATTCAGCAGGGTTCTGGCCAGGACAAGCAAATTCTGCCCTGTGACTTTGGAACAGTGCCTCATAAGGATGGTTTATTGCCTAATCAGGAAGTAAGTTGGATCTGGAACTAAAGTGGCTACTAATCCCTTTAGTCTTCGTGGATCGGATCGATGGGCCAGAGTGCCCAAGATCTGGGAGGATGCTAATCCCGCTTCCACTAAACGGGCCCGGCCTGCTGATCTTATAGCCCAGAGGGCAATTCCCAAAGCAGTCAAAGCAAAGGGCAAAGGCTGTGTGGGTTCTTCCCAGAGGGTGATTATTGGCTCTAAACTGCCACCCCGGGACATATGTGATCATGATGCTGCTATCTCTATTTTGAAACAGGCAATTCTGCCTTCTTCTCATGGGGTCAGAGGACATGGAGCTGTCCCAGCAGTCAGCTTCACCTGATCCGGGCACATCGCCACTGCCCTCTGGTTCTGTTCAGGGAGTCATGGCAAGGTTGTCTTCTATAGGAGGTCCTTCTGATATGGACATGATGGGGTCCCAAGCAGGGGGACAAGAAAAACCCCAACCTGACCAATGAAGATCCTTATATGGAATGTTCGAGGAGCCTTGAAACCTCTTTCACTCCTTGTTTAGTCAGCTTCTGCAGCTTCATCATTTTGATATTTGTATTCTACTGGAAACTCGTTTGTCGGGACCTAGTCTTTAGCGATTCCGGTGTCGGGTTTCTCGGTCTTGGGGTTCCTATGCGGTGAACTCCAATGGTCTTTCTGGGGGGTATTTTGGCTCTATGGCGGACCCATCTATCCGTGTTGATGCTTTCCATTATTGTCATCAGCAGGTCGCCTGGTTGTCTCGGAAGGGACTGCCCCTCCTTGGCTGCTTAGGGTGCTTATGCCAGTACGGACTATCGGGAGCGGCGCTGCCTGTGGGCTGAGATTATCACCTTCTTAGATCAGGGCTTTCCCACTCTTGTTGCTGGTGACTTTAATTGTATTGTGAATGTTTCGGAAAAGCATGGCGGTCGCCGATTTGTTGATACTCCGAACTCTAGTGAGTTCCGCTCTTTCATCTCCTCTGCTGGTCTTTTTGACTTAGGATTTTTGGGGTCGCAGTTTACTTGGTGCAACAACCGTCAGGACTCTGCCCGTGTGTGGGAGCGTCTGGATCGGGCCATGGTCTCCTCTAGATGGCTTCACTACTTTCCTCGTGCTACCACCACTCATCTTCGCGGATTGCTTCGGACCACTGCCCTTTGCTTATATCTACTGAGCCATCATCTCTTTGTCGGGGATCGTTTCGGTTTAAGCAGTTTTGGACTCGCTATTCTTCTGCTCCAGCTTTGATTCATCAGGTCAGGCGTATGCCGATCAGAGGGAGCTCCACCTACCATTTATCCCGACGCTGGATCTTGTGAAGCGCCGACTCCGGAGATGGCACGGTAGGGAGGTGGGGGATTTGCGGCAGCGGGTGCAGTCTGTTGAAGCTGATATTTCTTATCTTCAAGCTAAGGAGGATCAGGATGGTGGTCTATCTTGATTGATCTTCAGTCACTTAGGCAGAGCTTGACTTTGCACCATAGTTTACTCAGTCAGTAGGAGTTCTTCTGGCGCCAGAGGTCCCGGATCCAGTGGCTCCAGGAGGGTGACCGTAATATTAAATTCTTTCATCAGGCTACTTTGGCTCGTCATGCAGCCAACCGGATCCGCAGTATTAGCGATGAGGACGGACATATCTTTGATGATGATGAGGCTATTTGGGAGCATATATCTCGATTTTTTCAGACCCATTGGTCGGAGCAGTTTGCCGGTGGATCTCCTTGTACTCTTGTCTCACAGTCTGCTAAGGTTACTGATGCTGATAACGGTAATCTTACGATGACAGTCTCTGCAGAGGAGATTCGATATGCGGTTTGGGCATTGGGGCCTGATAAGGCTCCAGGACCAGATGGTTTTCTGCCTTTCTTCTTTCAGCACTATTAGGATATTGTGGGGCAGGATGTTATTTCAGCCATCCAGTCTATGTTCTCTTCTAGTTTCATTCCTCGGGATTGGCAACGAACATATATTGCCCTTATCCTAAAGCATCTGGATGCTTTGCTCCCCAGCACTATCGCCCTATCAGTCTGTGCACTACTCTATACAAAGTTTGTGCCCGCCTTTTGGTCACTCGAATGCAGGGTATCATATCGCGTCTGATTTCTCCTGAGCAAAGGGGCTTTCATCCAAAGCTGCAGTATTACTGATAATGCCCTCATTGCTCAGGAGTTCATGTTTGATCTTCAGCAGGCGACCGACAGACAGAGATTAATGGCAGTGAAGCTGGATATGAAGAGAGCTTATGATCAGATCAACTGGATATTCTTAGACAGACGCTTCAGGATTTTGGCTTTGCTGATCTCTTCATTGAGTGGATTATGGCTTGTATTCAGTGGCCTACCTTTTCTATCCTTATCAATGGTAGCCCGACTGGTTCTTTCCCTCTGCTATGGGTCTTCGTCAGGGATGCCCCCTTTCCCCCTTTTTGTTAATTCTATGTGCTGATGATCTCTCCTGTAGCTTGCTCAGGCAGTTGGTGTGCTTCAGTTACAGCCTTACATGCCAGGGCCCTCTGGTCCCCCTCTCTCACACCTTCTCTTTGCTAATAATTGTATTCTGCTTAGCCCTGCTACTATTCAGAATGCAACGCTCTGCTCAGCTATTCTGCAGTCTTATTATCAGGCTTTTGGCCAGCTGATTAATTTGCAGAAATATGTCCTGTGTTTCAGCCCGTCTACTTCACAGTGTCATCGTGCTGCCATCTCCTAGTTATTGGGGATTTCGACAACATCTGACCATATGTCCTACCTTGGGATCCCTATTACTGGGTGGAGTCCCCGTCAGCAGGATTTTCGGATCCTTGAGCGACGGATTACTGACAGATTGGACAGATGGCAGGTTTCTGGCCTTTCCATGATGGGTCATGTTACTCTGCTCCGTTCTATTCTTATCTCTCTCCCTCTGTACACTTTGTCTAACGCTTTGATCCCCATTACTTGTCTCCGACGTATAGAGCATCAGTTTCATGCCTTCTTATGGGGATCGATGCAGCGAGGTCATGGCCTTCATCTTCCGTCTTGGGAGATGATCTGTTTGCCTATTTGAGGGCGGCTTGGGGATTCAGTCTTTGGTGGTTCATAGACAGGCCCTCATCACTAGGCATGCCACCAGATTCCTCATGGAACCTCATTGCTTTTGGAGCTCTGTTATGCATGAAAGATATGGAGGATGGACTTCTGAGTCGGTCTCCCATATTCCACATGGTTGTTTCTTCATGTGGAGAGCAATTGCCAGGTTGCTCCTATTATTATGTCTGATATTCACTGTATGGTTGGGGATGAGAGATCTACAAATGTTACTCATGATACCTGGATAGCGAACCTTCCTCTAGTACGGTGGCCGACATTCCTAAGCTCCGATGTTGGACCTTCGCTGTCTGTTTCTGCTCTGATTTGCCAGGACTCTAATGCTTGGCATGTTCCTACGGTGTCCCGGTTATTTGGAACTGAGTTAGCGCACAGGATTCTAGCTACCCCTCTTGCCTCCTCTGTAGCTTCTGACACCAGACTATGGCGTAGATCCTGCCTCCCTCATGCTCCCACTAGAGATCTGATTGATCGCATCTGCCCTCGGTCTGCGGGTTTGGATGATGTGGCTTGGATCTGGCGCTTGCCTAGTCATCCCAGGATCCAGCTTTTTTTTTTGGAAACTGAGGTGGGACCGCCTCCCTACATATTCTCTTCTGGCTGGGCGCAGTCTCTATATTAGCCCGCTCTGTCCAATATGTGGGCTCTAGGATGAAACAGTTGAGCATGCCCTCTTTATATGTTCCCGTGCCTCTCAGATTTGGCTGCATCTTCGATATAGTCCTTGGACACCAGAGGAGGGATCCGGCCGACGGGCTCTATTGCATGCTATTCGTACAGCCTTTCAGAGTGGCAGTTGCTTCCAGGGTGTGTATTTAGCTTATTTGGCTTATCAAATCTGGCTGACTCGTAACCAGCTTGTTTTTGCTGAGGGTACGTTCTCGACACAGACTATTATCCGCACTGCCAGCTTCCTTGTTACGGAGTATCTTCGTTCTGATTTGGTTAGTCACTCTGATAGACTGGGCCTCTGGGACTCCCCTGCTGCTCCGGCAGCACACCGTTTTACGGTCTTTATTGTTTAGGAGCCCCCACCCCTTGGTTATGTCAAAGTGAATTTTGATGGCACTGTATTGGGTCGCATTGCCGGATTTGGTTTTATTATCAGAGGGCTTGAGGGAGAGCTGCTTACGGCTGATGGGTATGGTTCTCTCAACATTTTGGTTCCCATGGCTGAACTGCAGGCTGCATGGGCTGGCATTACCTATGCTATTTGCATCTTGCGCTCGCACCGCGTGGTTATCGAGGAAGACTCTATTACGGTTATCCGGTGGATTCGACGGGATGTTGATTTTTGTCCCTCCCATAACCCTTTGATCAGTGATATATGAGATTCTTTCCAGTCTAGCTATGATCCTCTGATTCGACATGTCTATAGGGAAGCCAACGCTGCAGCTGATTGGGTTGCCTCGGTTGTAGCTTGCCATTCTGGTGAAATGGCACCCTGGTGACCCTTGCCCGGTTATTTTGGAGCAAATTATGTATTTTGATACCTTGGGTTTGATTCACCCCAGAGTGGTGTGATCGCCCGCTTGTAATAAAAAAAAAAATTATCATTCTATACACTATTAGCATCAAATCTGCAAAGAAAACATAGGAAGCATTTGAGAAACAATTTCAGACCATTAATTAATCCTACATCATTTACCTGAAACAACAAAAGGGTGAAATTCAGCAAGGTTCACTCTTAATGTAAGAATATTCATAAAAAATTAAATAAATGAAAGACCAACTAATTGGTAGCAGAGAACCCATCAGTGACATGGATACTCTTATATACACCCTAAAAGGCCTTCCAAGGTCCCATAGGTCATTTTAAGTAGCAATTAGAAATTATACAAAATATGCATCGATTATAGTAGAAAAACTTCAGACCCTTTTTTTTTAAGCTGAATAATTGAGTCTTGGTGGGACATCCAATCCCACACAACTCAACGCTACAACATTTATTACAAATTACAGTGGGTCTAATAAATAAAACAATGGTTGCCATCTATCTAGTGCTGGATTAGTGGCCGTGCCGGTTTCCTTGGTGTGTGCCGGTTTCAAGGTATCCTCTGCTGGGAAGAAGAATATCAATCAGGTAGCAGTCCCTGATCTTTCTCTCAATATAACTCCCAATCCATTTGCCTCTCTGGGATCTGGATCCAATGTAGGGGGCCAAGTGGATATCAGGGATGGGTGTTCGGGTCCCCTTAAGCGGGCCAGACCGATTGATAGTCTGCCCCCAAGATCAGTCACTAGAGTGGAAAAGAAAAAGAAAAAGGCAAGAGCTCTAATATCAAATGTAAAGTGGACCTTATCCCTTCTTCACCTACTAAATCTGAGCCCTCCGGTCGTCGGGCCATTGCTCTGGGCAGTGAGGTCACCACTGTAACTATTATGGGGCAGGAATTAGTCTCCTTATCAAATGTAGATTCCCTCAGGTCTGTAGAAACTGTATCTAGCTCAGGTACTCTGCAGACTCATGGCTCACATTATTCGGAGGGTGGCACCCCGTCTGTAGGGCGCCTTTCAGATTATGTTATGGATGAGGATCAGGGGAGGGCCCCCTCTACCTCCAGTTAGTTTTATGAAGATCTTATTATGGAATGTTCGAGGTGCTAGTAAGCCCTCATTTCGGTCCTCCTTTGGTAGATTGCTTCAACTTCATCATTTTGATATATGTGTTCTCCTTGAAACCAGGCTGTCGGGAGATACCTTGTTACGATTCCGGAGACAGATTGCCCGGTCTTGGTCCTCTTATGCAGTGGAGGCTGTGGGTATGTCTGGTGGTATTTTGGCCATTTGGCGTGATCCAGCTGTTACGATTGAAGCTTTTCATCATTGTAACCAGCAGATTGGCCTTGTTGTCAAGGATGGGACCTCTAATCCCTGGCTCCTTTCGGCAGTCTATGCCAGTACGGACTACCGGGAGAGACGGGTCCTTTGGTCCGAGCTGCTTTCCCTCCTTGATCGAGGTCTTCCTTCTATTATTGCTGGTGATTTTAACTGTATCACTGAGGCTAGTGAAAAGCGAGGAGGCAGAAGAGTTACTAGCTCAGCTGATATCAATGAATTTAGGTCCTTTATTGGTTCCTCTGGTCTGATGGATTTGGGGTACTCGGGGCCCCAATTTACTTGGTGTAATAATCGGCAGGGGTCTGCTCGTGTGTGGAAGAGATTGGACAGAGCTCTTGCCTCGGCTCTGTGGACTCAGATGTATCCGGCAGCTTCTGTTACTCATCTCCCTAGGATCGCTTCTGATCACTGCCCCATTTTGATATCTACTGAGGCTGAGCTCCATCAGAGAAAGCAATTCAAATTCGAGCGGTTTTGGACATTCCATTCGGCAGCTCGCACTATCATTTCTCAGACTTGGCACCTTCCTGTTAGAGGCAATGCTGTTTATAGGCTATCTCGTCGTCTTCTGTTGACCAGCCGCAGATTGTCTAGATGGAATAAACAGGAGGTTGGGGATCTGGTTAGACAAGTGGAGCAGGTCGAAGCCACTATCAGTGCTCTTCAGGCTAAGGAGGACCACGACGGTCTTCTTTTGGACTCTGATCTCTCCCTTCTGCGAGAGAATCTTGCTCAGCACCATTCCCTTCTTCGGCAGCAGGAGGTGTTTTGGAGGCAGAGATCCAGGATTCAGTGGATCTGTGAAGGGGACCGCAATACCAGATTTTTTCACCAGGTCACTCTCCGTCGGAGGGCTGCTAACAAGATTCGGAGGTTGGTCGATGATGAGGGACATTTCCTGGATGATATTCAATCTATTCGGTCCCAGCTTCTCCATTTCTTCCGCTCTAGGTGGACTGAGACCACTGCTGTGGGTGCTCCGGTTATTCAGGTTGATAATTCCAGGAAAGTTTCCTCTGAGGAGAATGCTATGCTGGTCAAGCCTATTTCTATGGAGGAGATTCGTCGAGCTCTCTGGGATATTGGTCCGGATAAGGCTCCGAGGCCTGATGGTTTCCCTCCATTCTTTTTCCGTCACTATTGGGATATAGTGGGGCAGGAGGTTGTTATGGCGGTCCAGTTTATTTTCCAATCTAAACTCATTCCTAAGGATTGGAACAGGACTCTTATCACTTTAGTGCCTAAGTGCACTAATGCTTCTATTCCTCAGCACTTCAGGCCAATCAGCTTATGCACTACTTTATATAAGGTCTGTGCCCGCCTTCTTGCTAGCCGTCTCTGCGAGGTGATTCCCCATATTATTTCTGTTGAACAGGGGGCTTTCATCAGAGGGCGTTCTATTTCGGATAATATCCTTATTACTCAGGAGTTTATGTATGATCTGCAGAGAGCCCCAGCTAGACGGTGTCTTATGGCTGTCAAACTTGACATGGAGAGAGCTTACGATAGACTGAGTTGGGCTTTTCTTCAAAGCTCTCTTCAGGAGTTTGGTTTTGACGGGGTGTTTATTGAGTGGATTATGGCTTGTATTCAGAGGCCTTCCTTTGCTTTGGTTATTAACGGGGGTTTGACTGAGTTTTTCCAGTCTTCGGTAGGGTTACGTCAGGGCTGTCCTCTATCCCCCTTGTTATTCATTCTGGCCGCGGACGATCTTTCCCAAGCTTTTTATCAGGCTCAATGTGATCGGGCGATTGTCCCTTTTATGGATGGGGTTGGCGGTCCTTCTGTCTCTCATCTCATGTTTGCTGACGACTGCATTATCCTGGGTCAAGCCTCTATTGAAAATGCGATTTCTGTTGATTCTATTCTGCAGCGGTATTGCCAGGCCTCGGGTCAGAAGGTCAATTATCTTAAATCTTCCATCTGCTTTAGCCCGAAGACTTCCAGGTCTGTTAAAGCAGCCATTATCTCTTTGCTGGGTATCTCTACTCAGACTGACCGGTTTATGTATCTGGGGATTCCCATGACCGGTAGACGTCCTCGTTGCTCTGACTTTGCTGATTTAGAGAGGAGGGTTCGTCAGCGTATTGAGGGATGGCAGGTTACCGGCCTATCTATGATGGCCAGAGTCACTATTATTCGATCGGTTCTTTCCTCTCTGCCTCTCTATTTGCTTTCGAATGCGGCCATCCCTATTACTTGCCTTCGGAGGATTGAGAGAATTTTCAGAGACTTCCTTTGGGCCTCCATGCAAGATGGGCACGACACTCATCTATTATCCTGGGATATGATATGTATGCCTATTCAGGAAGGTGGTCTCGGGATCCAATCTCTGAGGATCAGACGGCAAGCCCTCTTGGCCAGACATGCTTCTCGTTTCCTTCTGGAGCCGCAATGTATGTGGAGTTCTCTTATGCGGGCGAGGTATGGTGAATGGAAGCCTGGGGAGTGTATTGGGCCGCCCAGGGGGTGCTCCTTCTTTTGGAAGGAGGTATGTCATTATGGTGAGTCTATTCTTAAGAAAACTACATGGATGATTGAAGATGGTCATTCTGTTGATGTGATTCAGGACTCCTGGATATCTGAGCTCCCTCTTTCTCAGTGGCCTTCTTTTATCAACATTGATGTCCCCCCAAGATGAAGGTTAGGGATTTGATTTCTTTAGATCCCCCTTCTTGGGATACCGATAGAGTGATCAGGTTCTTTGGTGATGAGCTCTCTCGGCGGATTTTATCTATTCCTCTCACCTCCGGACCTTCGACGGATGCTAGAGTTTGGCAGAGATCCTGTCTTTCCAAAGCCCCTCTTACGGATCTTATGAAGGTTTTCAGGCCCCAGCCCCTGGTCACAAAGGATGCTGCTTGGATCTGGTCGCTTCCTACTCTCCCCCGGGTCCAGGTATTCATCTGGAAGCTTCTTTGGGACTGTCTTCCGACGAGTGCCATGCTTTCCCGTAGGGGTATGCCTATCCAGCCAACTTGCTCTCTGTGTGGATTGGAGGATGAGACTGCGGATCATGCGATCTTCATATGTCCACGAGCCAGGTTGATTTGGCAGATGATGGGTTACTCCTATAATGTGGGTGGCTCGGGATCCCTATGTTCCCTCTTCTTTCTTGATCTCCGGAGGGCTTCCCAGCATAAACAAGGTCTCTGGGCGATCACGGCTTATCAGATTTGGATATCGAGGAACCGCCTCATCTTCTCTGATGATGTTACCACTCCACATCGGCTTGTTAGAAGGATCAGATTCTTGTCTGCGGATTATGCCCAAGCTTTTCATGTTGTTGGTCTTGAATCCTCTGGCCTCTGGGGTTCCCCTGCTGCTTCGGCAGCGAACCGGCATACGGTTTTCATTTCCTGGGAGCCCCCTCCACCAGGGTTTATCAAAATCAACTTCGATGGGAGTGTCCGTGGCAGATCTGCTGGGTCTGCGTTTATTATTCGTGGTCCTCAGGGTGATATGCTGGCTGCGGGTGGGTTTGGTACCCTTGATTCCTCTGTCCCTATGATTGAACTTTATGCAGCTTGGGCAGGTATTTCTTATGCCTCTCAGCACTTCCATACTCATCGTCTCGTTATCGATGGTGATTCGATGACGGTTATCCGATGGCTGAGAAAGGAGAATATTTTCAACGGCCCCAGTATTCCTATTCTCAGGGACACATGGTCTATTTTACAGAGAGTTGGTTCTGTCCGGATTCGTCATATCTACCGTGAAGCCAACTCGGCGGCCGATTGGATAGCAGCATTTGTGGCTCAGCATGCTGCTGGTTGGATTTGGCGGCTGGGTGATCCCTGCCCCTCTGTATTACAGCAAATTTTGTATTCTGACATATCAGGGATAATTCGTACTAGATTAGTATGATTATCCGCTTGTACCAAAAAAAAAAAAAAACCACCAGTAGCATCTAATCTCAGTAGTATCATAAAGATTGTGCAGTACATGAATGTATAGCAAAATATTATGTAGCCTACGTGCCAAATATGTAACAAAACTGGGAATACAACCTTAGACTACTATTATTGCCTTGATCTAGCTTTCCATAATTAACTTCTTCGTTAGCACCTTATTTCAATGATGGCCTACAGATGACTCTACATGGTATGCAGATACAAGAGCCACTCACAGACATTATTGGTGATTTTAAATGTCTAGCCATCAACTTTTCATATTAAGGCTAAGATAATGTGCAAGTTAGGAATGGTGAAGGCTTTGCTGTCAAATACATTGAATCTTAATATATTATTACTCCATCCCAATCATTTATATTAAATGATATCATTCACTGTATCCTAATGCATCCGCCAATCTACTTTCAATCCAAAAATTTGCTCATGATAATCAATATTTTCTTCAATTTGATACCAATAACTTTATGATACAGAATAAGGGTACAAGGAGAATGCTCTGCCACAAGTTACTCGAGAATGAGCTCTATACTATTCGCACATACAAATCCACAAATAAGATCTCTCCAAAAATTTTTATTGAGCATCATGTCTCTAGTGAGTATAGCATCAACAACTAGGGAACTCATCTTCTTTTTCAAATATTCAATCATGTCTAAAGTTTCTATCCTAAAATCTTTCAAGAACATTTATTTTCTTATCAACCTGAAAAGCCATAAAATTTCTTTTTCTTCTTCTAAGTCTTTATTATCCAACCCTTTGAAACTAATTCATTGTGATATATTGGGCCTTATCCCTGTCTCTTCAATTTTAAATTTTTAAATATTTTTTTTATTGGTGATTACAAGCATTATACATGGTTATTTTTGCTTAAATATAAATTCTATGCATTCACCGGATTTATTTACTTTAAAAAAGTTTAAAATCTTTTTAAAATAAAAATAACAATTCTACACTCAAATAGTAGGAACAAATTACGAGATATAATTTTACTAGTTTTTTTAAATCCAATAGTATTAACCATTAACAAACTTATCCATACACCTTTGAGCAAAATAGTATTTTCAAACAAAAACATCGCCATATTGTTGAAACCACTCTAATTTTCCTAGCCTACACTAATTTACATTCATAATATTAGCTTGAAACCTTTTTAACTATTATATTTAATTAATAGGCTACTCATTTCCTCCATACCTTATATATCACCTTATGAAGCTTTATTTCAAAAGTCACCCGATTACACCTATCTCAATCTTTTAGATGTGCATGCTATCCTTGTCTCTACCCCTATCATTCTTATAAGTTAAAATTTAAGTCCTCTTCAAAAAGGGTATTGATGCCTTGACATTAAATCAGGTTATATTTTTATATCTAACATATTGCCTTTAACGAGTCCTTATTCCCATATTGTAATACCAACTTTCCTTTTTTTTTTTCTCTACCTCATCTTTGTCACTTTCAGACTTCTAACACCATGGGTCTCATTCAGTCCTCTATCATTCAACCACTTGTGTTACACCAAGATAGTATCCAAAGTTCATGCTTCACTCTAGATCTCCCAACTAGTTTGAGCATTTTATCAACTGCTAGATATCTATATCAGGTTTTACAGTTTTCCTCTTCAAGCTTGCAACAATAACATATAGAACTGTTGGGGGGTAAAATCGTCATTGCATTGATATTCGTGCAAGACGACTAAGGCTGACCCCCTCTTCCGGGCTTCCGTAGCTCGGCCTCCCCCGGGCTTCCGTAGCTCGACCTCTTCCGGGCTTCCGTAGCTCGGCCTCCCCCGGGCTTCCGTAGCTCGGCCTCTTCCGGGCTTCCGTAGCTCGGCCTCCCCCGGGCTTCCGTAGCTCGGGCCTCCCCCGGGCTTCCGTAGCTCGGCCTCCCCCGGGCTTCCGTAGCTCGGCCTCTTCCGGGCTTCCGTAGCTCGGCCTCCCCCGGGCTTCCGTAGCTCGGCCTCCCCCGGGCTTCCGTAGCTCGGCCTCCCCGGGCTTCCGTAGCTCGACCTCTTCCGGGCTTCCGTAGCTCGGCCTCCCCCGGGCTTCCGTAGCTCGGCCTCTTCCGGGCTTCCGTAGCTCGGCCTCCCCGGGCTTCCGTAGCTCGGCCTCCCCCGGGCTTCCGTAGCTCGGCCTCTTCCGGGCTTCCGTGGCTCGGCCTCCCCCGGGCTTCCGTAGCTCGGCCTCTTCCGGGCTTCCGTAGCTCG
>UESW01001537.1:490023-538407 GCA_900491605.1 Calamus simplicifolius | reverse complement strand
TGGCAGGGCCAAGTAAAACATTTCTCCGAACCTCGGCAGGGCCGAGCAACAAATCTCCGAACCTTGGCAGGGCCAAGTAAAACATTTCTCCGAACCTCGGCAGGGCCGAGCAACAAATCTCCGAACCTTGGCAGGGCCAAGTAAAATATTTCTCCGAACCTCGGCAGGGCCGAGCAACAAATCTCCGAACCTTGGCAGGGCCAAGTAAAACATTTCTCCGAACCTCGGCAGGGCCGAGCAACAAATCTCCGAACCTTGGCAGGGCCAAGTAAAACATTTCTCCGAACCTCGGCAGGGCCGAGCAACAAATCTCCGAACCTTGGCAGGGCCAAGTAAAATACTTCTCCGAACCTCGGCAGGGCCGAGCAACAAGTCTCCGAACCATGGCGGGACCAAGTGAAATGTTTCACCAAGCCATGGCAAGGCCAGGTAAAAATCACTCGGGCTAAAAACCCCGGTAAAAGGGTCTGGAACCATGGGCCTCGACCAAAGCCGAACGACCCCAAACAGTACCCGAAAAACTTCGTCCGGTTTGAGACGAGCACGTTGAGTAAAAAACCATTGACGCGAGAGAAAAAATGCCACCATCGGCATGCGAAAAAATGCCACCATCGGCAGAACTCCCCCAAGAGGCTATAAAGCCTCACGTAACCGGCCAAGGGCCCCAGGCTGGGCTGGGAAATTCTCCCTAGCAGTAGAAAACCTTTGGGTGATCCCCCCTGTAGCTCGTCATTCGAAATATCTACGATTAATACGCAGGGCGATGGGACCAAACCGACACCCAAGTCCGTCGAGCGTATTGAGGTAATCATTCTCAAAGAAGAAATAGATTCCTGATAACGAGTCTATTTTTCATTTAAACAAAAAGGAACTACTGCGAGGCACAAAACACGGAAAAACAAAAGCGAAAACGGGAACGGGCAAAGGCCCCGGAGTCAGTCGCCCCCAGAGGCCAACAGCTCCTCCAGACGCGCCGACGCAAAGGCCCCGGAGTTAGTCGCCCCCAAAGGCCAACAGCTCCTCCAGACGTCCCGCCAGGTCGGCCACCTGCTGACGGAGGGACACGATCTCCTCCTCTTGCCGGTCCATTATCCGGCGTAAGGTTTCCGCCTCCCGGACCGAGACATCCAAGAGTTCCTCGGCAGTCCTCGCGAGCTGCTCGTTGATTGCAAAGCCAGACGCGAGGGTCAGCCCATCGACGGTGATGGAGGTACTCCTCCCCTCCGAGTACAGCGGGCCGCTGACCGAGGAATACGAATCACTCGGCGATCGCGCTGGAGAGGCCATTCTTTTTCGGAGCTCAGACCGAGGGATGGCCGAAACCAATCCCCCTCGGTCATATTTATACCCGCCAGGAAGGTATCCCGATCAGCCGTACCGCAGACGCCGACCTATAAAGATTTGCCATGTGTCGCCGTTCTAATGCGTACGGAATCCGAAAAGTCGCGCCCTATCCCGAGGCAGATCGGAAAATGCAAACAGAGCATCTTCCCGATCTGCCGCCTCCTGCAATAAATGCTTTGACGCTTCCCCAAGCCTTTTAAAATCACCCCCTTTCTCGAAAAAACGTGTGGGAACAGAGTCCGACGCCCGATCGACGATCTGTCCCCTCGAAAAGGGCACCGCCAGTAAAAGCGTGGCAAACACGCCGACCATTCCGTTCGGCGACTGATTCGCTCCCTCCGAGCTACCAGTTCTCCGAACCTCGGCAGGGCCGAGCTGGCAGTTCTCCGAACCTCGGCAGGGCCGAGCTACCAGTTCTCCGAACCTCGGCAGGGCCGAGCTACCAGTTCTCCGAACCTCGGTAGGGCCGAGCTACCAGTTCTCCGAACCTCGGCAGGGCCGAGCTGGCAGTTCTCCGAACCTCGGCAGGGCCGAGCTACCAGTTCTCCGAACCTCGGCAGGGCCGAGCTACCAGTTCTCCGAACCTCGGCAGGGCCGAGCTACAGTTCTCCGAACCTCGGCAGGGCCGAGCTACCAGTTCTCCGAACCTCGGCAGAGCCGAGCTACAGTTCTCCGAACCTCGGCAGGGCCGAGCTACCAGCTCTCCGAACCTCGGCAGGGCCGAGCTAGCAGTTCTCCGAACCTCGGCAAGGCCGAGCTGTTAATTCTTCGAACCTCGGCAGGGCCGAGCCACAAAATTATCCGAACCTTGGCATGGCCAAGCGAAATTCTCTCCAAGCCTCGGCAGTGCCGAGTTACAAAATTCTTCAAACCTTGGCAGAGCCAAGTAAGACGTTCTCCGAAACTCAACTATCTCGAGGGACTAAATCCTTAAACCATGGCAAAAAGGGTTGAAAACTCCCCGAACTTCGGCCAAAGCCGACCCACGATACTTCGGGCTCCGATAAAAACGGAGCACAAAATACCAGACTCCCGACCTAAGCAAGGAGTGTATTTCGCCGAACTATCTTTGCACCGCTGCATACGGACCTCAATTAGTTCGGGCATCATGGAATCCTCGTCTAAGGACGAACGGGACACTTTTATGCCCCACGAACGACAAATAGCAATGAGATCGGCACAAGAAAAGGCGAATTGAGAAACAACATATAACTCTCTTTATTGCCCATCATGATCAATTACAAATGCCTCATAGGCGTTACAAAAACATCGAAATGCATAAAGACAAATACAAGACTCGGGCAACTGCCCCAAGGCAGGCCTTGAGAACTATGATGTTCCAACATCCGGGTCGAGAAATCATGCAAACCAGGAAACGGCCAAGTCCGCTTGGGCAGGATGAATTAAAAAATCCAAGCTGAGGCATGGCCCGCGGATGCTGATTCTGAGGATCCCAAAGGCCCGATCCACTCCCCTAGAAGGGAGTGCCGAACCACCGGTCGCCGCTCACTCAGGGGAACCGGGGGCCGTCCGAACCCGGTTGCTCCCATCTTCTCCCTCCCGTGGCAAGGATTCCCCTCAGAGAAGGCGCGGGAACCTAAGCCAGTGAAAGAGAGGGAGTCTGCGCGTGCTACGGAGGTGTCCATACGCCTCCTGACCCGCAACCCCCGCAGCAGGAGCCGCAGACCACAACGGAAGCGCATATGTGCGCTCTCCGTATGATCTCTGCCCCCTCCATGTGCGCTCTCCATATGATCTCCGAGACTCGTCCCCTAAGGATGAGCCATCCTTCAGCTGCTCCCCGGTCGCCCCAGCTATCCGGCGGCAAGGAGCCCATAAAAAGAAGGGACGACCCTTCCACTCGCAGTAACAGAGAAACGAGAATGATAAAAATTCCAGCGAGAAAGAAAACTTTGGGGATAGCCAGTTGAAAACCCCTCTCTCCCCTTTTTATAGGCAGAAAGGACTTGAGGCGAGCCATCAGAGCTGAAAGACCCGAGATTCAAACACCTGTCCCACGCTACCACGTGGTCCCCAGAAATTGGCGTAGCACCCCACTGCGCGCCGAACCACCGCCTGAACTGGGACGCGTACGGAGATCCTTTCCTGACCCCGGATCGCAGTCATTAAATGCAGAAAATCGTCCGCTGACGCTTCGAAAATCGGCGGGCTCAGAAAATCGTCCTTTGAAAGGGTACTGTCCAATAGTGGACGGTTGCGTGCGCATCGCAACGAGGTAACCTGCATGGGAAAGGAGCACCTTCCGGAAAGCTCTGATACAGCTTTATACCCCCGCTCTGCCGTGTCTCCACTTATAGTAAAGAAAAACCGAATTGTCTGCGGGATGGCAGAGCGCTGACGGAATGGCAGGGAGCGCGAAAACCTACTTCGTCTGTCGGCCCTAGCCGACCCATTTTTGTCCGTCGGCCCTAGCCAACCTATTTCGTCCGTCGGCCCAAGCCGACCTATTTCGTCCGTCGGCCCTAGCCAACCTATTTCGTCCGTCGGCCCAAGCCGACCTATTTCGTCCGTCGGCCCCAGCCAACCCATCTTTGTCCGTCGGCCTCAGCCGATCCATCTTCATCCCTCGGCCCCAGCCGACCCGTATTTGTTTGTCGGCCTTAACCGACCTATTCTATCCGTCGGTTCGAACCGACCTATTTCGCTCGTCGGTCATAACCGATCCACTTTGATTTGTCGGTCCAAACCGACCCATTTTTCCTGATTTCGAATTAAGGGTGGCCCAAGAATATCGGCGAGTCATGAGCCACTCAACAGCGAAATCACGCAGAGAAATACTCAAATAAAAACGAGAAATCCCTTTGAAACGACGTGTCAAGCAAATGTCTAAAAATGCAAGATACAAGAGCGGCCCCTAAGAGCCAGGAGCCCCACCAGCTGTGGGAGTATCCTCAGCCACATCTACAGGCGCGTGGCTAGATTCCCCCCTCTCTAATACTTTCACCCCTCCAGTGACAGTTGGCGACCGTCCCCCGGAGGCTACAGCTTCACTGGGACCAGGGGAGCCGCCCGGCTCAGCGTCGGAGACGTCAGCATTTGCCTCTCCTTCTTCTTCAGACTCGCCATCTTCGGAGTCGTCGAGGCTCAGAAAGGAAAGGTCCCACTCCGGGTGCCCGCCGAGTATCCTCTGCTTGCACTCTTCCATCCCGTGGCGGAACGCGTCTACACTCATAGCGTCTTGCCGCCCCTTAAGTATGGCGAGCTGCGTGTTGGCCCCAGCGGCCCGTTTCTCAGCCTCGATCGCTTGAGCCTTCGACATGGCGTTTTGCCCCTCAAGCTCACTAGCCCGTGCCTCGAGCTCCGAGCTCCTGCTGCGAGCAGACGCGAGCGCGCCTTGGAGAGCCCGAAACTCCGACCCCATCCTCGCCATCTGGAAAAGTCGAGATCAATCGGCATCGCAAGGGGCCAGTAGAAAAACAAAGAGGGTAAGATGAAAGCGTACCTCCTCCTCTCGCTTGGCCAGCCTTTTGGCTAAGCCTTCGGCTTCGCTCCGGGCCCTGGTCCTATCAGCGCCGACCAGCTCGACCCTCTCTTGCAGGGCGCTAATCTTCGATCGCCCGGCCTCAATCTCCCCGCGAGCTTGCGACAACTCGCCATTCACCCGATCCATTATTCCTTGTTGCCACTTCGCATTATCCTTCAGTTCGGCGATTTCACCATCGCGCCTTTTCAGCGTCTCCTCCACCTCGCCCAACATTCTAGTCAGACGTTTTCTTTCGCCATCGGCCTCTCTCCTCAACCGGCCCAGACTCTCGCCGTGGTCCCGCCGCATCGCCACCATCTCCGCGGAGTGTTTTGATTTGATCTTGGCCAGCTCCCGACATGCGTCATCACTCTCCGTCAGGCGTCCCTGCAGCTCCTCCACCCTGCGCTTTAGTCTGGACACCTCGTCCACGACAGCCTGGTGTGCCACCCTGGCCGCCTTCGAGTTTCTATCCATCCTGTCCATAAGCTCGGCGAACTCCTCAGGCGTTTTCCGCAACTGGAGCTCGGCATTCACCCTCCGAGCTTGGACACTGGCCCCTGTCGCCAGACTCAAGCGCCAGCCAATTGCCCGAGAAATCAAAACCCCCTACAAAGGCAAAAATTGAGTAAGCGAAACGGAGTCGATCGGGTGACATCTGACACGCAGGGAAAAATGACTCGCTCACCTTCGAAGCATAGTCCCGACTCATCTTTATCAAAGTTGTATTATCTATGGCGGGGAGGAGATGAATGCTCTCAGCTACACCTTGCTGCCCGAATGCAGCATCTATCAACTCCCGGTCAGCAAACTCGTCTGCCGTCGGATCCGCACCCGGATGCAGGACCGACCGTATCATGGCGGAGAACGCCTCGTCAACATTAATCTCCGAGCTGCCGGGTTGACCGGTCCCGTCCGAGGGACCGGCCTGGCCAATCCCCAGCTGAGAAGCCTTCAACCTCGCAGCCTCCTCCATCAGGGCCCTGGCTTGGGCCTCTTCTGATAGCTCGGCCAGCCCAAGAGCCAGCCTCCCCAAAATCTCCTTCGAGGGGGGCCCGATCGTGGGACCCTCACTTTGTTGCGCTCCCTCCACCGGTACGCTCTCTCCAGTAGCCACCGTCTGTGGCCCCTCCGCGGGCTCCCCCGAGGTCTCAGTTTGAACCACCTCTTGACCCATCGAGGGCGGTCCAACTTCACTGCTGCTAGACTCCCCGGCGGATAGACCGAGCGGGAGCTCCCTCTGAACTTCCCCCGTTGCGGCTGTCTCTTCCCCCTCCTCCGCTGGAGCCGGTGGTAATCCCGTGGGGACAATGGGCCCCTTTACTATGGCCCCCTCTGCCGGACCCGTCACGGTTTCCTCTTTCAGGGGGGACGCGATCGGACGAGCCATCGGAGCCTCATCTGAGCTGTCCGAAATCTCCAGCACGAGAGGGTCGGGGACCATAACCTCCCTCCCTAGGGGCTCCGTCGCCCCCGGCGTTCCTGCCGTAACCGCCCCGACGTCCGGCGGACTCTTCGCTGAGGCGTGAACCCTTTTTATGGGCCGACCGCTGTCCGCACCGCTGCCTTCCCCTGGGCGCTTCCCCCTCTTCCTCTTAGAAAGGCTCGACAATGCCGACCTCGCGGCTGCCATGTCGAAGCACACATGCTCAGAATCAAGCGCGCTAATCAAAAAAGATACACGACGCAAAAGAGACTCACCTTGCGGGTCCAAGGGGCTAAGTCCGGCCGCGAAGAGGGCCCCCTCTGATAGCAGGTCGTTGGCCGAAAAGACCTGCCCATTGCGAAGGACATCCAGGTCCCTCTCCTCCTGCGCCGATAAGGCGGGATGCGTTTCCGCATCCCTTGCGACTTCCCCCCATCGCCGAGGGAAGTCAGAACCGATATTCCCCTCCGCAACCACGAACCGGTTCTTCCACCCCTTAATGGAAGAAGGCTTGTCCGCAATAACATTGAAAGACCTCCGAGGCCCGATGGAGGTCCATTCCGACTTCCTCCCGGGAGTCAAGTGGTAGCAGGTGCGGAAAAGGGGAAGAGTTGCAGTGATTTGGATCTGATGGCACATCGAAATGAATCCGACGATATTCCGCCAACTGTTTGGAGCCACCATCGACGGGCTGACATTATAGTGGGTCATGATCTCCTTAACTAGCGGATGAAGAGGGAAACGAAGACCCGCCTTCAAGCTGTCTTCATAGATGAAAACCCCGGACTCCAAATCTCGGGTAACCCTGTCTTCGGGTTCCGGCACTCGAAGGACGATGTCCAAGGGCAAACCATACCGTTGGTGAATCCTCCCCAGGTCCTCAACAGCGACCACGGAGGCTACGTCGTCCGGGCTCATCGCCATTGAAAGAAGTATCCCGCGAAGGCAATGAGCGTCGGAGAAGATGAAAGGCCCCAAAACCACTCGGATTCAAAACAAGAAGACGCCAAGCGCGCATGCACGATATACAAATATATACACGGGGCGGCCGTCACTTCGCTTCGCCGCTAAGAAATCGCCCTGGGGAGCGGGGCGTCTCGTTCAAGGCGTCCGGAATCGCCTCGAGAGACACCCGATTGATCGAAATTCGAGGCGTGGCGTGATCCCAACCGTCGATAATGGAGGAGCCTTTCCTCCGAAGGTACAATGGCCTTGCCGCATTAATTAGGGCATCATTGCTCGAATTGTTTAAGCCAAAACGTCCCATCCGGAGCGCGCCGCTTGAACTTATACTCCCTGCGCCCGAACCTACGCTTCGAACTAGGGAGTGGGGGGCATGTGTTGGGGGGTAAAATCATCATTGCATTGATATTCATGCAAGACGACTAAGGCTGACCCCCTCTTCCGGGCTTCCGTAGCTCGGCCTCCCCCGGGCTTCCGTAGCTCGGCCTCCCCCGGGCTTCCGTAGCTCGACCTCTTCCGGGCTTCCGTAGCCCGGCCTCCCCCGGGCTTCCGTGGCTCGGCCTCTTCCGGGCTTCCGTGGCTCGGCCTCCCCCGGGCTTCCGTAGCTCGGCCTCTTCCGGGCTTCCGTAGCTCGGCCTCTTCCGGGCTTCCGTAGCTCGGCCTCTTCCGGGCTTCCGTGGCTCGGCCTCCCCCGGGCTTCCGTAGCTCGGCCTCTTCCGGGCTTCCGTAGCTCGACCTCTTCCGGGCTTTCGTAGCCCGGCCTCCCCCGGGCTTCCATAGCTCGGCCTCTTCCGGGCTTCCGTAGCTCGGCCTCTTCCGGGCTTCCGTAGCTCGACCTCTTCCGGGCTTTCGTAGCCCGGCCTCCCCCGGGCTTCCGTAGCTCGGCCTCTTCCGGGCTTCCGTGGCTCGGCCTCCCCCGGGCTTCCGTAGCTCGGCCTCTTCCGGGCTTCCGTAGCTCGGCCTCTTCCGGGCTTCCGTAGCTCGGCCTCCCCCGGGCTTCCGTAGCTCGGCCTCTTCCGGGCTTCCGTAGCTCGGCCTCTTCCGGGCTTCCGTGGCTCGGCCTCCCCCGGGCTTCCGTAGCTCGGCCTCTTCCGGGCTTCCGTAGCTCGGCCTCTTCCGGGCTTCCGTAGCTCGGCCTCTTCCGGGCTTCCGTAGCTCGGCCTCCTCCGGGCTTCCGTAGCTCGGTATCCCCCGGGCTTCCATAGCCCGCTGCTACCTTGCGATCCACGCCCCGACGTCCACCTCCGCGGAACCTGGCGCAGGAGAGTTCAAGTCTACCCGAGCAGCACCCTGAGCAGGGGATCATATTGAGACGTGGCCTAAGACCTACTATAACCGCCCCAGGTCTACTCACCCAGATCCCAAGACATCGAGGAGCTCTCCCAGCCGTCGATCCCTTAACGGACAAGGCGTGGATTCTAACGGCCCCACAACGGCCTGATTCTGTCTACCCTCGAATCTTAACAACCTCAGTACCTTCCAGAAGACGCTCAAGTTCCCAGGTGACAGTCTATAAACACCAGTTTGGCAGATCACTTCAGGTACGCAACCCTCGACACACGAAGAGCTCCAGGGTTACCTCTCTCTCTCTCCCGGCAGCTCGTCGGTGCTCTGTTCTTACCGGAGCCTCCGATTGATCGCCCCCCTGGAGAGGTCTCCCGGAGAGATCCACCTCCTCATTTGTCTGGTTGATCGCCGATTTCCTTCCTCGCTGACTTGAGCGTCGGAGGGCCTTCCGCGGAGGACCACCCCCGGTGTCCTTCCGTGTGCAGGGCTTCCTGTTTTGCAGGTCCGCCGCACCCCGCTTCCCGAGGATCGACCGCGCCCGAGTCGGAGGACGGATCCCGGCGGCAACAGAAATAAATGTTATAATTAATTTGATTTTTGCATATTATATAATATTGGATATATATGCAGGCAAATTCATGCTATATATATATGTGTGTGTGTGTGTGTAGATGCTGACAATGAAGTCAGGAAAAAAGACTCAAATATCAAAAATATTGTGTGTGTGTGTGTGTGTCTGTGTGTGGGCGTGTGTGTGTAGATGCTGACAATGAAGTCAGGAAAAAAGACTCAAATATCAAAAATATTCTACTGCAAAGATTTAGTACTCAGCTACAGTGGTTATTACAATGATTATATAATTGTGTTTGAGTTTCAATGTACTTCTATGAAATTTGTTTGATGCTAATAGACAACGAAGACTGGATATGACATGGCTGATTATTTATATTGAACGACCTATCTCTTTATCTCAAGAAAGGTGCCGACTTATTTGAGACCCTAATCCTTATCTGGAGTAATTATTAGCCACTTCAAATGGATTCTATTGCTTTTTGTGAAGATAAATCCTTTTCTTGCCTGATTAGAAGATTCTACTTGTTAAAGCCGAACAGGAGTCCAACTCTAATAACCCTTCCTTTGGGCACTTACGAAATTAGCCTCAACCTCCGCAGATAAGCGACTTGGATTTTACCTTCAAAATATAAAGCTCTTGCTTAGAAATAGTAATGGAGCATGCATGGGTGGAGAGTCACTCTTAGGCTCTGTTTGATATGATGGATAAAGGAAGATATCCCCTGAATATCGCTCCTTATCCTCAAATGCTATAGCTATAAGGGATAATGCTAAAAAAGTTTAACCAAAGGGTATAACCCATGTTTAACCATGTGTTATCCTCTGAACTTATTCCATAGGGGAATCCAGGAATAACTAAAGTTATCCCTTGATGGCAGAGTGGTAATTTTAAAAAGGTGCTTATCCCCTCAAATGCTATCATGTATATTTATCCAGGGATAGCAAAAAAGCTATCAAACACAGCCTTAGTCCCTATTCCCACCACTACTTTAGCCTTTCGTCTCCATCTCCATCCCTGTCGACGAGGATAGAGACTTTTCCATCCTATTCCTATAGGAATCCCTATCTTCACAGAGATCTCCATCCCCACTTATCTTATTTTTAATAAACTCCTTATTTTCATTCTCACCACCAACCCAATTTTTGATATTAAAATATTTATTTTTATTTTAATTCTTACTAATTTTAAAATAAAATAAAAATAAAATATCGAGTTTCATACAACAAATGAAATAGATTGAAATAAATTTATCACAATTGCAATTTTATTAGCTGATTCATAAAAAAATATATTAAATCATAATTTTAAAGAATATAATAACATAAGTCTAATATCATGATCTACTACACAAGAAATGAATATACTTCTATATAAATATAAAGGTGGCAAGCTCATGCAGTTTTAAGATATTTTACAATTATATATGAGGCTATATTTGTAATATTAAAATAATAAAATAATATTTAATAATATAAAATAGCGATAAAAATTAGTGACGAATCTATATTCATAGCAAATAGCTTCGGATTATCAACGAATTGGCGAGTGAAAATAATAAATTTTTTTAAAAAATCTAGCATTAGAATTTACGATGATTTAGCGATAAAAATTGCTATAGAAAAATTCCACCGCTAAATGTTGTAGCTAATTATGGCGGCAAGACATGACGCCAGCAATTATGACGGTACATATAAAGAAGGTTTTACGATGAACAACAGTCGTCGCTAAATATAGCGATGGAAGCTATCTGTCGCTGTTGTAGCGACAAAAGCTGTTCGTTGCTGTACAGTTGTAGCGATGAACAGCTTCATGTCGCTAACAAAAAAATTCAGCACAATTATCGATGAAAATTTCTATCACTAAAATTAGCGACGATAAATTCTGTCACCAAAATTAGCGATAAAAATTTTTCTTCGCCGTCGCTAATTTTAGCGATGAAAATTTTCGTTGCTAATTGTGATGAATGATTTAGCGATGGATTTTTGCTGTCGCTAGGTTGAGTGACAGCTATGTGCATCGCTTCACCGTCGCTAAAACCCTTAAAACTCTTCCCCTTGACCCTGATTTTATTTGACCCTACTGCTTCCTCTCTCTTCTTTGTAACACTCTGATCTGACCTCCAGCACCCAGATCTCGCCTCCATCCGTCATCTTGCTTTATCGAAGAGGGATAGAAGAGGACTACAAGGACAAGAAGCCCTTCTTATATCTAAAGATTTTTAGTAAGCTTTTCTTTTCCTTTTTTTTATTTTTGATAAGAATGGAGGGTAGCAAACCTGAGTAATTAATTTTTATTTTTATTTGTCCTCATTTGCTTCTAATATGAGAAAAGAAAAGAAAAGAGAAAAAAAAATCAGTTCGATACGTCCATGCTGCAATCCTCTCTTTTCTTTTCCTTTCCTTTTTTTTTAAGATTATTTCAATAAAAACTCCTAATTAATTAATTTTTCTTATTTTTTATTTTCAAGAACTTTCTTTTTCTTTTGGTTTTCTGTTTTACCGATTTGATTGTTAAGATGCCAATTGTCAACAAGGATGACTTACAAAATTATAAACTTGCCAAATTAACATCATTTTAGAGTAGTACCAGACCAAGCATTCACTTACACATTATAAACTTTGTAGGAATTCTGCACCAGAAAATGTCAATACCCTACAAGTCTGTTATGACTTAGGAATTCACTCGATCAGATGTTGGTGCCATAGCAAAGGTCAACAACCTACAAGTCAAAAACAAACCATAATGATTGCCTATTGACTGCCCTTCATTTGAAAAAACAGAGCCTTTTAGAATTTTGGGAAACAATTTGTCAACCATCAAGTCCAATTCTAATAAATTCTAATGGAGAAATCATAACAGTAATTGCAAAAATAGTGGCTTGACTAAGTTAATTAAGAAAACAAAGGTGACTTACACAGCAGCTGCAGGACAAGGAATTACTGCAAAGAAACATTGGACTAACCACTATGGTAACACTAGAAGAAAAATATAATCTATATAAAAAAATAAAGAGAGAATTAATTAATAAAATAAATAATTTTTTTTTTAAATTCAAACAAACTCGAGCTCAAGTATTTATTATCGAGCTGAGCTTGAGCATCAAAAAGCTCGGCTCAATTACAGCCCTACCTTTAATATTGATGGGCCATGTTGGCACAGCTTATGTTCTGTAGTAGAGGTATCGATACAGCACGGTGGCCCGTAGAACGACCAATATAGCGGGCCAAGCATGTTGAACCGATCTACATAAGGGATCCATTTCTTCATTTTCTTTATTTCGGTAAGTGCTCCATTCTTTATTTAAAGCATTAAAATCTCTTAAACTTATCAAAATATTGGTCTTATTTTGTGTAATTATAATCTATTAGAGCTCCATGAGAGAAAAATCACGTTCATTAAATTTTGGACTGGACGGAACACATGGAAATAATTAAATTGCTGAATGAGATTTTTCAAAACTTACAAAGGCTGTGAATTCACTTGCCTCTGGTCATGAGCATCGTTTCTTTTTTGGTCCGCAAAATAAACTCATGGCTTCGCTTGGCTAGCTTGCTGCTAGTTATAAATATTATTTTTCTAGAATACAGGGTAAATTCGTGTAGCTCTACTTTACTAGTTTGTTCCTGATCATAAAATATTACTTTTTCTATTAGACATAATATCATGCGGCTCCACTTGACTAGCTTGCTACTAGCCATAAATATTATTTTTTTCATAACATACAATATATTCATGTAGTCCCACCTGATTAGTTTGTGTGTAATCATAAATATTATTTTTTAAAACACATACTAAATTCATGCGGCTCTACTTGACTAGTTTGCTGCTGGTCATAAAATATTTTTCTAGTATACATGATAAATTTGTATGGCTCCACTTGACTGGCTTGCTGTTAAGCATAATATTATTTTTTTCTATAACACAATAAATTCATGTAGCTCTACTTGACTAGTTTGCTGCTAGTCATAAAATATTATTTTCTTAGAACATAGCATAAATTTATGTCACTACAAAAAAAAGGATGGAATAGCGATGAAATTTAGCGATGGATCCATATTCGTTACAAATAGCTTCAGATGTTTAACGGATCAAAATGATAAAAAATTCAGCAATGGATATAGCGACAAAATTTGTTGTTGCTACTAATGTTTATTTCATATATAAAACATAGCAACAAAAATTTTTGTCGCTATATATTAAAGACGGATATAGCGATGAAAATTTTTTGTTGCTAAATTTATTTATTATATATATATAATTAGCGATGAAAATTTTTATTGCTAATAATATTTATTTCAATATAAAACATAGCGATGAAAATTTTTTGTTGTTATATTTATTTATTATATATATAAAATTATGATAAAACTTTTTGCCGCTAAATATATTTATTTTATACATAAAACATAGCGATGAAAATTTTTTGTTGCTAACAAGGTTTATTTCATACATAAAGCATAGCGACCAAAAATAAGGTTTATTTGAATATAAGACGTAACGAATGAATTTTTCCATCGCTATATTTCTCCAAAAACCCTTTCATGGCATTTGGTAGCCTATAATCTATTCAGATTATCGATAATTTAAATGATCCCATTAGATAATCGGTTTGGTATATTTTGAATGATAATAATGGTAATCTGGATTACTCATGAAAGACCAAATATATGATAATCTGATAATTACTTTTTCATAATTTTTTTAATCGCTCTTTATTCACATCTTTCGTTATGGATCTTGCTGGAACCTCCATGTCGAATATCCAGAACCACATAATCGAGCCGCGAATCTCGATTGTCTAGCGGCCTATGACACATCGCAAAATTTTTTTTCAATCAATGGCCTTCAGCATTTTTATTAGCTTTAAATATTATTTATAAATACAAATTAATGTAAAAAATTATTATTATAAATATAATTTTTAAAATCAAATATATAATATATATAAATTTTTAATAAATTTAATTTAAAAATATTTAAGAATTTAATATTACATGTCTGATACTAAATATAGTAATTAATATTAGTCCAAACATGCCAACAAGCTTCCTTCTTTCCAAAGCAACAAACATCTACAAATATAAAAATAAATTTAAATATTCATTTAATAATTTATTTATATTTATATTTATTAAAAAATATAGAAATAAATATAAATATATTATTATCCGTATCTGATTCGGTTTTAGCCCTACTTTATAGAGGGAAAGCCGCCGTCTATCCGCGTCTAAATAGTGTGAAAAACGTCGGCTCAAAAGCACCGAGTCTTTATTATTGGCCGTCGGTTGGATGGATGGATCGCTGAGATGCCCCAAGAAACCGCCCTTCGATCTCCACTCCATCCCCCTCCTCTTCTCTCGGCTTCCTTACGGCCTCCAGAGCCGCGGCCACCATCGTTCAGAACCCGGAGCCTTACGTTCTTTCTGTCGGCCGAAGTTTAGGGTTTTTGAGGTTCTTGAAGCCTAATCTCGAGTCAGGTAAGGAGGATTCGTCTCTGATTCTTTCAAGTGTTAAGTCAATGTGGATTTGCTTTCTCGATTATGTCTGTTTTGGTTTGTTTTTTCTTTGTGATTCTGTGGATTTGTTTTCTCGATTATGTCTGTTTTGGTTTGTTTTAGGGATTTTTTTTTTGATTTGTTTAATTCTTTCTGGAGTTTTTTCTTGGTGGGTTTCCTGTTGAGTGAATTGGGAATTAGGTTTTTTTTTTTTTTCGGTATATATCTTTGGAATCTGTTTTGATTTGTTTTTCCCGTAGGTTTTTTTAGATATGATGTGATGGATCTGCTATTGTTTGATAATTAATGGACTACAGCACTACAGCTTTAGCTAAACCCAGGAAGCATCAAGCAACCATTTTGATAGTAGCAGCGCGAAAGATAATGACTAAATTCATTAAGGCATTAAGCTCGCCTGGCGCCTTGAATGACGACGCCTCGAATGACGATGACGACGCCTTGAACGACGAAGAATGCGGACAACCGCTGACGAAGAATGCCCTGTAGGACAACCGCTGGTGGAGGTATTCACATGACATATACGGTGAGAAATCAGGCAACCTTTACGGCACAATCACAAACTACGGCCTGGTACTTCACCATCAATGTCGACATGCTGGTTTGGATTTCGTACGAAATCAGCCGTAGATATATCGCGTGGAATATGTACAGCATCACTGGAAAGCCTATGCGGTTACGCTCAATGGGGGAAAGCCCCGCCGATGTTTACGGACGTATTATTGCTCTCAATGGCATAAACGAAAGCATGCTCTTCTGGAGGAAAAAAAAAAAGAGCGAATAGATGTACGCCCTGGGCAGCTCATCCCGTTGTCCCTGAAAGTTCGGGCGGAACTCTATGATCATGACGCTATTACTCCGGACGATGAAATCGCGAATGGCATTGCAGAGTTTCTGTTCAACGACTCTCCTTTTCTCCATTCGAAAAGACTATTTCTGGTAAGATTGGAGTGAAGGACTACATCTTAGCTTGCTTACGGTATAAATTAGCATTAGTTGTCATGTGCATTGATATTACAACCAATTGTTTGAAAATCAGGTCGGACAATCGGCTAGACATTTGGATCGTGAGTCAATCGATCGAATAAATCAGTTTGAATGAATTAAATAATATTATAATTAATTTGTAATTTAATAATATAAAAATAATATATATAACTATCAATTCAAGTAAAAAATTAAAAAGTTAAAAAATTTAATTCTAATTTTATTTATCAAAACTCAACTTAATTCAAAATATATTAGCTATGGGTTCAAACCCATAACCACTTGTGTACAAGTTATTTTCTTTAACCACTCAAATATTCTTTTAATATTTTTATTTATCAAAATTAAAAGTTTAAAAATTAGGGTTGGATCGGTTTTTTGAAATATAACCGATCCAATGGTTTTTTTTAATTTTTTATTTAATCATATAAAAGTTAACTTTAATAATAAAATCGGATCGAACTGATGATCAATTTTTAGTTGAATTGGTTCGCGACCGATTGGTCTGGTCCAATTTTCAAAACCATGATTACAACATGTAACGATATATTATATTGATTTTTGGTTTTCATTGATTTAATCTTGAGGAAATGTCTTTTCTTTATTAATTAAGAAATTACATTTGATATATGTAGTTCCTTTAACTAACTGCAAATCGAATGCAAGGCTCGTTCAAGCCTATCCAACTAGGTAGTGCCCACATTATCTCAGTAGCATCTCTTGATGATGCCTAATACGTCCTTGAGCGTCAGTGGGTGATGAGATCTGTAAGAAGTTTCGAGGATCAAATATTTTAATAGAGATCCTCCGTCGCTCAAGTCAGTGATCAGAATCACAGTCGTGAGTTTGAGACAGCTCATATGAGAAAGTTGCTCATATGAGAAAGTTGAGAAGGTGAGAAAATTTTCTCAGTATTTTTTGAGTGTTCATACCTTGGTCAGGGATTCCTCTTACCCATTTTGTTGCTACCTTGGGTCTGCATTACTTGCTTGATAAGATTAGAATCTTATGATGAACCATGACTTTTATGAATGAAATGTCAGAACTAGTGGGATTGGATTCGTTCCATCTGAACTGGGTGATTGATACTTTATGGCATATGATCACCTTTTGCGATTTTTCTGGCCATTCGGGCTTGTCTGATCCAGGCAATTAAAGCTTCATAATGGATTATGACTTCTTAAGCTTGTGCCATAATCAACAGAGTTTGTTTTATTAGACACATGTGAATCTGAGGTAGCTGGTGGGTCGGCCTTATCAGAAGTGAAGGCTTGCCGGAGAAGCCAATAGTCAAATTTAGAGGTAAAAGGAGATGAGGCCACCTAGGAGCGAGGGTTGCATGTTGTCTTGGGCCGTCTTGGGGCCGCTTAGGATCTGAGGCCGCTTCGGGGCCGCTTAGGATCTAAGGCCGCCTTTGGGCCGCTTCGGAGAGCCGGGGCCGTTAACATCCAAACGACTCCCGCCGTTGGGTAATTTTGGCCATTAACTTATACGTGGCTTTTACGAGCCACATCATATGCCCCTGTCCCTAAGTCTTGGCACACACAGCACTCGCCAAGAGAAAGGAGCGCAAAATCTTCACAAAATATCCTGCTTTCGATGGGTCTTGCGCATCATAAATTAGCGGAGGTGGGTGCAGTGTCCTCGAGGGGGTAAAAGTCTCTTCGAAGTCCTCTCATCATTTAAGAAAAGTCATCGGAAGCGATGCGGTCTGCGGGAAGATTGAGGAAAATATTTCTTGATCAATGTAAAAAGGTGGGGCACCATTATTGGAATGTTTTTATATGTGTCCCATCATTGGGCGCGGATCGCATCTCCTAAGTGTCATCGAGGCGTCGTATCTCGAATGGCGAACAATCTGAGGACAGCTAGGCGAAGCCTTCACTCACGAACCTCTACGTGGCACTGTAGTGGGCGGGACATTCAAAACCCGCGCATAAGACTGTCCCACCCACCCCTACGATCTTTTCATGCCTCCATAATCTTCTATGCCTTCTTTGCCTCTGAGTTTCGAGTTCTTGCCTCTATCTCTTTGATCCTCATGTCAGTCTCCTTCACTTTTCTTGCTCTTTTCCTCCATGAATTCTGACCTCGTAGGAAAGGTAAGGCCTCCATGGTTGAGCCCTATAGGGAGGAGATCCTCCAAGTGCGGCGTCGAGCTCCTGGTGGCGTCTCTATCCACAACCGCCCAGCAATCGCAGTCCAAACATCACCTAGGGCACCTCCTCCACCCTCTAGGGTCTCTCCTCCGCCCTCTATGGTTTCTTCTTCGTCATCTGGTCGTTGAGTGTCTCCTTCGGTTACCCTCTATGTGTTTGCAGGTTCAGAGGGGATAGCTTCTACCATGATTTCCCAGGATGTAAAGAACCTTAGGGCCCAATATGAGATACCCAATAGCATCCGTACCTTCGTTCCTGCAAGTTTGGCGGACTAGCCTTGTATGAAGAGTTCTTTCGGAGTGGGCTTCGTCTTCCTTTTCACCTTTTCTTCTTCAATCTTTTAGACAAATAAGATCGTGTCCCGGTGTAGCTAACTCCGAACTCCATTCGGATTATCTGCGCCTTTTTAGTACTCTGACATTTTCATGGTCTTTCTACCCAAATTTCTTTGTTCCAAGCTTTGTATAAACTCTGTAATCCCAATAAATCTAGGTGGTGGAGTGTTGCCCAGATATAGCAACCCAAGAGGGGGGGTGAATTGGGTTTCTCAAAATTAACTAGACTAATTAGCCATTATGTGCAATTAAATTTTCTTCACAAATAAATTAAGTGTAGTGTAGTGAAGATAATATGCAAGCAACACAATAAAGAGCACAACCAAACACAAGGGATTTATAGTGGTTCGGTGCCAACCTGCACTTACATCCACTTCCCAAGAACACCTTGGGTATTCCACTATCACCACTTGGGTATTCCACTATCACCACTAGCCTATCTGGCTAGCAAACTTGTTTACGGGCACAAGCAATCAAGCCTTACACACTTGCCCTCCAAGCTAGTCTTTTTGTTTATGGGTACAAGGGGACCTTACACACTAGCCCTCCAAGCTAGTTTTCTTATTTATGGGTACAAGAAGACTTTACACACTAGCCCTCCAAGCTAGTCTTCTTGTTTACGAGCACAAGGGGGCCTTACACAACACTTATTTACGGGCACAAGAAAGCCTTACAATATCAAGCACAATAGTATTAAGATTATACAATAAGCTCCTAATAAATAAACAAAAATTCAACAAGAAATACTTATCAAAATATTGAAGAATACTTCACAAGATGGCTTCTTCCTTTGAGCACACCGGAGCACCAATGAAGCATTTGATTGAAGCTCTAATGCTCTTCAAAGAATGATTGTTGGAGCTTGAATCACCACGCCAAGGATCAAAAATAAATGCACTTCGGTGGCTTTGAAACAATGAATGTAACTCTTCAATAAACTAACCTCTCTTACAAATAATAAATCTCTCTTTCAAATGATTCTTTTCACAAAGATTTTCAACAAGATTTTCATTCTATTTTCACACGATTTTTTACTCTTTTTCTCTTTCTTTTTCTTCTTTTTTTTTCTTTCCTCTTTTCTTTCTCTTCAAATAATTAATCAACAGCTCAATATATATTATAAGAAAAAAATATAGCCATTGCACATTACCATTATGAAATAGAGGAGGGAGTGAGAGAGAGAAAATCAGCCAAGAGAGGAAATTCCAAACGGTAACAAAATGGTGAAGTAGAATTTCAACCACAAAGATTAGAAGCCAGGGAAAGGAACTAGCCGAAGGAACCAAGAAGTTAGCATTCTAAAAACTTAAAATCGGCATTCTAACAACTATTCAAAAAGAAGCCAGCCGATGGAATTTAAAATGTTGGCATTCCAAAATTCAAAAGCGAAACTGGCATTCCAAGGAAAAGTTGGCATTCCAACCTTGATTTCAACTTTTGAATCACAGGAAAAAGCAACTGTGAGCTCATGAAGATTAGCATGCCAAAAGATAAGTTGGCATTCCAACTAAAATCTCTTAAACTTCCAACAGAGGGCCTTAAAAATCTGGTAGCCCAACTAGAATTCTAGCATGCCAGAAAAGAAAGTTAGCATTTCAACTTTTCATCCAAAAACCATCAGCCAAAAGACCAAATAAATTAGCATGCAAAAATTTTAAACTAGTATCTAGAATGAAGCACCAGGAGCCGGCAGAAGGTTAAATAAAATTAGCATGCCAATCCTTTTAACCAATATGCCAAAATTGAAGCATAGGTAACCGGCAGAGGGCAATTCAAAAATAAAGATAGTTTAAGAATATAATTCGGTGATGAATCAAATAGAATTATAGATAGGAACTTGTAGGATAATAGAATCCAATTCAAGACAACGTAAATATTATTAAACTTGAAAGTCATTTGTCAAATAAACCATCCAAATATAAATATATAAAAATCATTCAGTGATTACAAAATCCAAGTCCTTTGAAAAAATAATTTAATCATTCCAAACCTTTTAAAAACAATTTAAATTGTAAAGCATATCCATAGAAATAATACATTACCTTTCATTTTACCTTTGATTTGAAGTAACACCATTTTCTTGATGATTCATCTGAAATTCATTTAACTCAACCATAAGATCATTAGTATCATACTTAATTATTTTGTAGTCATCAAAATCAATACAAGGCCAACATGGAGCTTTGCCTCTAGACCCAAAAGGACCCTCAAGCTTGACTTGCCTTCCAAAATGAAGGGATGGAAATTTCGATTTTTCTATGTCCATTTGGACGGGGTAAAAATGGGCTGGGCCAATCCCGACACCAGCCTTAACAAAAACTTCACTATGAATGAGGAGGACCGAGAAGTTTTTGATTCATTGTTGTCATCCATCCTTCCGCCTCTTCGAGAGCTACTATCGGAGGATAACCTTCGTGAGGCAGGCGTAGCGTCGGCATCATTAGCGCCGGCGCCGGCAGCGCCAGCATCGGAGCCTGGTGAGTGTCGCATTCCCCTCGTTTTTTTAACTGATTTTTGTTTCTTTGTGTAGCCATGAAGTTTTCTCCTGATTTTTTGATGGTGGGCCTCCGAAAGAGGAAAGAGACCGCCGGTGACACGGCGAGGGCGACGCCTAAGAAGTCCCGTTGGGAAGAGCAGTGTGGGTTATCCCAGCCTCCCATGGTTCCCTCCATGGTTCCCGAGGCTTCCTCGAGAAGGGGGGGTCCCCCTACTGAAGCTGAGATGGAGAGATCTAGGGAAGAGCCCTCGGTCATCGCCGACCCTGGAGGCGAAGCTGCATCGAAGGCAGGGCCGTCTAAGGAAGAGCCCCTGACCACCATTGAAACCGAAGTTGAAGCCACACTGGAGGTGAGGATTGGGATGCCTCTGGTTGCAGAATTTGAAGAGGATACCCCGCAGGCCACCCAATTGACGTCGGAGGGTGGAGGGACGCCCCTACCTACGACCCTGGGAGTCGGCCATTCTGGGCAATGGCTATGAACCGGGGTCAGCTGGCGAAGCGAATATTGAGGTGCTCCAGCCTCCTTACCTTCTAGGCTGAGCTCTGCAGCAGGCCGATCGCTAGCGTCTTCGATAGCCTCTTCACCATTGCCCTTCAGGTAGGTTCGCCGGCTTCTTTTCTTTCCTTACTTGAATATGTAATAGGAGAATTTGAGCCAAGCTCTAACTGATAAGTTTATGCAGATGTCCAACGGCCTCTTCGTTCTTTAGGAGGCTTGTGCCGAGGCCGTCAACAACTGTGGGCGCGCTTGGGACGAGTTGACTGCCGCAAAAGCCCGAGCTGATAGCCTAGCTAAAGAATTGGCCGAAGTGCAGGCTCAAGAGGCAAAAGCAGCTAACAAACTCTGAGTCGTTCAAGAGAGGAGTAGCTTTTTGAAGGCCCAGGCAACCGAGAGTAAGGCTCGGGACACCGAGGCTAAACTCATGGATGCCATGACAAGGCTCAGGCCGATCGAGGAGAGGCTGGGGGATACTCTCCTTAAGCTAGATCATGCTGAGGAGAGGGTCGACTGTTGGGATATATGCTCATAAATAAATAACATTTATTATTTTACTGAATATTTGAGAAATTTTTTAATATTATACTTGCATGCATGTTATGATGCTTTATAAATATTAAAAATCCCTGGATTATTTAAATATGACTTTAAATATTGTATATAGTATTATACATAAGGATAATATTTAAAGTAAAATAATCTAAATTTGTTCATAATTATAAATTAAAGTTGCAAACGGGATCTTTAATTTAAAATTACTAGCGCGGTTCATTACATTCTAAATGAAACGATTTTATTCGGATTGTTGATAATGAGATTATCGGAATGAAAGTGCTTTATATAATTTGATTATATAGGATTGGAACATGATTAATTATGAATCTCTAATAAATTTTATTGTTAAAATAGAGAATTTAAAATTAATCAATGATGGCCATATGTGAATCGATCTTAATTCTGAGTAATTAATAGACTCCTATTTATTGTATTATATTTTTTGACTTACCGGGTAATGACACAGAAATATAGTGTCAAATTCTTGGTATATTGAAAATATAATAACATAAGTAGCCGAAATATTAATAATAAGAGTGCTCAATTTATGATTAGATCATAATATATTATTTATTATAGAATAAATAGTACTTATGGATAAAGATATAATTAAAGAGGTTAACGAAAAATACCTAGCTTTAATTATGAACTGAAGGATTGATTTACATGCAATGACTATATCAATGGACGATTCAAATCCTTTTGAATATAATTAATTTTATAATTTTAAGAGTGCAGTTCTAAATTTTTAGTGGAGTAATTTTGAATTAATAATTTTGATATTTTAATTAAGGTGTTAATTGAATGTCAAAATTATTGGAGCTTAGAATTATAATGTCCATAGTTCCTCTGCACGGCTCCATTAAATTATGTGAACTTTATGATATATTGGGTTGAGTTATTAATTTGAAATTGAGAATTCTAAATTATTTTTTATATAGAAATTAATTAGATTAATTTCAATTATACGGTGTGCTAGGAGACAGTAGGCATATTTCACGAGAAAGTCTATGTGGAAATTATTTAGTTGTTGGAGAAATAAATATGAGATCATAGAGAGCCTTTCTCTCTTCCGTAAGATAAATATATCTAACCAATAATTGGTTGTTGGATTGATATACGTTAAAGTAATTCAAAGAGTTGGAAGTGATCTTTAAATATTAATTAATTGATTAATTAAAAAAGAAGTTGATAGCTGTTATTCTATGTGAATATAAGATTTAGAAGAACATCGGAGAACAATGATCAACCACATAGAGTTCCTCCTTCAACTTTACTTTATCTCACGAGTTGAGAATACAAAGTGAATTAAACTCAGTTGTGTAATCTCAATCCAAATCAAAAGGAATGCCCACTCATTCGTGTTCATCATAATCTGGAGAACCTTTGAAAGAACCGTGGTGATCAAAAGGATTTGGTGATTCCAACGTAGTGTTGGTGGAGAATGAAAGGTAAATTTATTAATCTTCTTATTGTTCTTGTTATTAAATTAATACGGGTATAGATCGTGCTAACTCAATTTTTAAGATATGTGATTTGATCATTATCTTGTTTCCGCAAAGATATGTGATTTGATCGTTATCTCGCTTCCACAAACATCTCAAAGTCGTATTGAGATTACCATTAATTGGTATCACAGCAGGTTATATTTCTATCAATTTAATAATAGATTATATGATAATTGGGTAGGCACCCATGCTTAATGGTATATTTTTTAATATTTTCATGATGATGAATGTGCGAATAGATTGGCGTTAATTTTTCTATTCCATGGAATAAGTCATGCAATTTCTTTTGATTAGATCAATTGAATATATGATTCATTTTGTATTGATGAAGAAGGGTTCTTCATGCTTTGAGAAAAGTTCTTAATTAGAATTTTTTATACTCACTAAAAGTCATGTTTTGTTTTATTGAGAATTTTTTTCAAAGGCTATCCGATAGGAGATTTTGAGTGGGGAATCTCCCTTCCTTGGCTCTGAGCCTCATCGTTTCCCAGGAATTCGAAGAGCCTCACTATTTTTTAGTGATTCGAAAAGCCTTACCGGTTCTAGGAATTCGATGAGTCTCGTTGTCTCCAAAGTCGTGAAGAGTTATTCGTTTCGTTTTTATTGAATGTCTTTGTTATGTTGATAATAATCACATTTACTCTTAGAAGTTTTTCCGTTTCGATTTTTATGAAATGTTTTGTTATGACGATAATAATTACATTTCATGCTTAGCATATGCCATATTAGATAGAAATGTATCTACCTAATTATTATATATTTTATTATTTTTTACTAAAAAGTTTTTAGTAAATTATATTTAATGCACTTTGCAATAAATTTAATGAGATTAAATTTGTAAATTAATTGAGCATGGATTTACAAAATTAATGTGCCAAATGTGATGTTTTAAATTTAAATGTTATATTTAAATTATCACATTTAGCATATTTTATAATTTTAAAGTGTTTAACATTATAAAATTAGTGATTTAAATTGTTTAAATTAACTAAGAGTTTATGAAACAAAAGTTATTTATAAATAAAATACACTTTTGTAAAATAATGAGTGGGAGGGGTAATATGACAATATAAACCCTTGGTCTCTATCGTTAGTACAACACCGTGAGTTATTAATAGTGCCTCGTGATGCTTTGATTTCGTCTTCCCTATGGAGGGTGGCAATACCAAGGTTGTCTTCCATGTGATAGGACTTTTAAGATGTATTTTAGAATTGACCTATCCTACGGCGATAATTTTTATGTTAAGTCTCAAAAGGTCTGATACGATGGGTCACACTCATGAAGAAGTAATTAAATTAGTTAATTGCTTTCTTGACCAAAATTAAGAAAATTAATGAGTATTAGAAATATAAGATATTTCAGGAGATACTTATTAATTGAGAAGATCTCATTTTAATTAGCAACTATTTGACCTACCCTACGATGGCACTTAGTTGTGGAGATTAAAATTTCTTGGGCTTTTCAAGTAAACATGTTTTGTGTATTTTAACATGTGCATTTATGCTTCATATTTACTTTGCCTTAAATTATGTGATGATATTTATGCAATTATTTATTTAAATTTTTCTTATTTTTAGCAAATATGTCAAACCCGATTTTCTCACTTCTCGCCTCTCAAGTATTAACTGGTGAAAATTTTGTTAAGTGGAAAAGCAACATGAATATCCTTCTCATTAATGAAAACTACCACTATGTCCTTAAGGAGGATTGTCCTCCAGTGCCTCCAAGGTTGTTACTAACGAGTACAACCGGGTAGTTGCAAACAATAAAGCATATTGCTACTTGTTAGCAGCAATGAATGAGGTGCTTAGAACTAAGCACAAGGCCTTTGAAACTGCAAGAGAGATTATGGAATCTCTGCAGCAGATGTTTGGACGCCCATCTGATCAGGCTCGCTACGAAGCTGTAAAAGCCATTATGAATGCAAAATGGAGAATGGTTCTTCTGTTAGTGAGCACATCCTCAAAATGGTCAATCATTTCAATGAGGCTGAGATCAATAGAGCTAAAATTGATGAAAAGACTCAGGTTGGCATGATTCTAAAGACATTATCTTCCACTTTTCTCCAATTAGGACTAATTACATTATGAATCATAAAAAGTGTAATCTGACTGAACTCCTGAATGAGCTGTAAATACATGAGACTCTTATAGATGATAAGGGTGGTAAGGCAATTGTTGCTGAAGCCAACGCAACTAAGGCAAAGCCTTCTTCTTCGAAGAAAAAAAGAAGAATTATGTGGAAAGAAAAAGGATAACAAGAAGAAGATCCAGAAGAAGAAAGGAAAGGCCACTGCTTAGCCTAAACCTAAAGGAAAGTGTTTCCACTGTCATCAAGATGGCCATTGGAAAAGGAACTGTAAAAAGTACCTTGATGAGCTAAAACAAAAAAAGAAACAAGATGCTTGAGTCTGCCCGGGATCTTCAAGTGGGAGATTTCACGATGAGAGTAGGAAGTGGGGAAAAAGTGTCAGCGATAACAGTAGGGATAGTTCGACTATCATTTGCTGATAATAAATATTTGCTTTTGACAATGTTTATTATATTCTGGATTTCAAACGGAATTTGATTTCGGTGTCAAAGTTGCATGAACAATTTATTTATGTATCTTTTAGTATTGACTCTGTTTCAATTTATAAGAATGGAATAAATATTTGTTCTGGGTATGTTGAAAATGGTTTATATTTTGTTAAACCAAATTCCAACAACTTGCTTCAAACCGAAATGTTTAAAGTCGCTGAACCAACTCCTAAAAGAAGAAAAGTTGTGAATAATGATAATGACATGTATTTATGGCATTTGAGGCTTGGTCATATTAATATAGACAAATAGAAAGACTAGTGAAGGATGGTCCTTTAAGAGAGCTAAGAGTTGGCACTCTACCAGTCTGTGAATCTAGAAGGAAAAATGACCAAAAGACCTTTTTCAGCAAAAGGTGAAAGAGTAAAAGCACTTTAGAGATCATACATACTGATGTATGTGGGCCTTTGAATGTCAAAGCTAGAGGGGGCTATGAATATTTCATCACATTCATTGATGATTATTCTAGATATGGATATGCATATCTGATGCAAAGAAAATCCGAGGCCTTTGAAAAGTTCAAAGAATTCCATGCTGAAGTAGAAAAACAACTCAGTAAATCAATCAAAACTCTTCGATCTGATCGAGGAGGAGAGTACTTGGATTATGAATTTCAGGACCACTTGATTGAGAATGGAATATTATCACAGCTCACGGCACCTGCGACACCACAGCAAAATGGTGTAGCTGAAAGAAGGAATCGCACTTTGCTTGATATGATAAGATCAATGTTAAGCTATTCTTCTTTGCCTAACTCATTTTGGGGATATGCATTACAAACAGCTGTATACATTCT
This sequence comes from Calamus simplicifolius, assembly GCA_900491605.1. Classification (NCBI taxonomy): domain Eukaryota; kingdom Viridiplantae; phylum Streptophyta; class Magnoliopsida; order Arecales; family Arecaceae; genus Calamus; species Calamus simplicifolius. The sequence continues at coordinate 511,897 of UESW01001537.1, read as the reverse complement.
AAACTTAGTTCCATCTAAGTCAATCCCTAAGACTCCCTTAGAGTTATGGAATGGTCGCAAGCCTAGTTTGAGACACATCCGCATATGGGATGTCCAGCCCATGTGCTGAAGGGAAAGACTGGGAAGTTGGAACCTCGTTCAGAAGTATGCATGTTTGTTGGGTACCCTAATGGAACGAGAGGAGGACTATTTTATAATGCTCAAGATACAAAGTTTTTGTGTCGACAAATGCAACATTTCTCGAGTACAATTATATGACAGAATTCAAACCTAGAAGTAAAGTAGTTCTGGAAGAGTTGCTAGCTGATGAGATCAGCCCACACCAACAAAAGTTGTTGAACGATAAAAGTTGAGACCACTACTCAAGATCAAATACCACCCACCACGATATAGTGGGAGGGAAATAAGATTACCCATCCGCTATGGTCAGGATGGAGAAGCACAAGTTGCAGTCACCGATGGCAGTGATGATGATCCATTGACATACAAGATGGCAATGGAGGATGTTGATCAAGAGAAATGGCAGGAAGCCATGAAACTCGAAATGGAATCAATGTATTCTAATTCAGTCTGGAAGCTTGTAGATCTACCAGAAGGCATAAAGCCTATTGGATGCAAATGGATCTATAAGAGAAAAAGAGGAGCCGATGGAAAAGTAGAGACTTTCAAGGCTAGGTTAGTGGCAAAGGGTTTTACCCAAAAGGAAGGAGTAGACTATGAGGATACTTTTTCGCCAGTAGCCATGCTAAAATCCATTCGGATTCTCTTGTCCATTGCTGCTCATTATGATTAGCAAATGGATGTCAAGACGCATTTTTGAATGGCCATCTTGAAGAGACTATTCATATGGTCCAACCAGAGGGTTTTGTGGTTAAAGGCCAAGAGCAGAAAGTCTGCAAATTGCAAAGGTCCATTTATGGGCTTAAGCAAGCTTCTAGATCTTGGAACATCAGATTTAATGAAGCCATAAAATGTTATGGTTTTGAACAAAATTTAGGTGAACCTTGTGTCTATAAGCAAAAGGAAGGAAATAAAGTGGTCTTCTTAGTTCTTTATGTGGATGACATTTTACTCATTGGAATGATGTAGGATCTCTGTCCAAAATAAAGAACTGGCTAGCCAGCCAATTCCAAATGAAGGATTTGGGAGAAGCAAGCTACATTCTTGGCATCCAAATTATACGGGATCGCAAGAATAGGCTTTTGGCGTTGTCTCAGGCATCGTATATTGACAAGGTGCTTGTCAGATTTGCGATGCAAAACTCTAAGAAAGGTAATTTACCTACTCGACATGAGTTCATCTTTCTAAAGAGCAGTGTCCTAAAACACCGTAAGAGAAGGAAGATATGAGATGATTCCCTATACTTCGGTAGTTGGTAGTTTGATGTATGCAATGTTGTGTGCAAGACCCGACATCTGCTTTGCAGTGGGAGTGGTTAGCCGATACCAGTCAAACCCAGGATTGGATCACTGGGTTGCAGTCAAGCATATTCTGAAATATCTGAGGCGTACGAGAAACTATATGCTAGTATATTCCAGTAGGGATTTGATTCCTATTGGATATGCAGATTCTGATTTTCAATCAGATAGAGACTCTAGGAAGTCTACTTCTGGAGCGGTGTTCACTTTGGGAGGAGGAGCCATTATATGGAGAAGCGTCAAGCAAACCTGCATTGCTGACTCAACCATGGAGCTGAATATGTGGCGGCTTGTGAAGCAGCTAAGGAGGCAGTCTGGCTTTGGGAATTCTTAAAAGATCTAGAAGTTGTTCCAAATATGCAAAGCTAGTTAGACTCTATGTGACAATAGTGGCGCAGTAGCCAATGCCAAGGAACCCAGAAACCACCATAGAGGAAAGCATATAGAGAGAAAATTTTACCTTGTGAGAGAGATTGTTAGTAGAGGAGACGTTTCAGTTGAGAAGATCGCATCTACGATCAATATAGCTGATCCGTTTACTAAGACATTACCGGCTCGTGGTTTTGAGTTACATCTTGATGGGATGGACTTAGAGACATGTCGCATTTGCTTTAGGGCAAGTGGGAGATTGTTGGGATATGTGTCCATAAATAAATGATATTTATTATTTTGCTGAATATTTAAGAAATTTTTTAATATTATACTTGCATGCATGTTATGATGCTTTATAAATATCAAAAATCCCTGGATTATTTAATGTGACTTTAAATATTGTATATAAGTATTATATACAAAGGATAATATTTAAAGTAAAATAATCTAAATTTGTTCGTAATTATAAATTAAAGTTGCAAACAAGATCTTTAATTTAAAATACTACGCAGTTCATTACATTCTGAATGAAATGATCTTATCGGATTGTTGATAATGAGATTATCGAATGAAATTGCTTTATATAATTTGATTATATAGGACTAGAACACGATTAATTATGAATCTCTAATAAACTTCCGTTGTTAAAATAGAGAATTTAAAATTAATGAATGATGGTCATATGTGATATCTTAGTTCTGAGTAATTAATAGACTCCTATTTATTGTATTATATTTTTTGACTTACCGGGTAATGACACAGAAATATAGTATCAAATTCTTGGTATATTGGAAATATAATAACATAAGTAGCTAGGAATATTAATATACAAGATGAAATCCATTCCTTCGTAAAGAAGTGTTCCCATAAGTGTTGATTCGGGATTGAATAATAAGAGTGCTCAATTTATGATTAGATCATAATATATTATTCATTATAGAATCAATGGTACTTATGGATAAAGATATAATTAAAGAGGTTAACGGAAAATGCCTAGCTTTAATATGAATCTTTATGGAGGATTGATTTACATATCAATGGACGATTCAAATCCTTTTAAATATAATTAATTTTAAATTTTAAGAGTGCAGTTCTAAATTTTTAGGGGAGTAATTTGGAATTAATAATTTTGATATTTTAATTAAGGTGTTAATTGAATGTCAAAATTATTGGAGCTTAGAATTATAATGTCCATAGTTCCTCTAGACGGCTCCATTAAATTATGTGAACTTTATGATATGTTGGGTTGAGTTATTAATTTGGAATTAAGAATTCTAAATTATTTTTATATAGAAATTAATTGGATTAATTTCTATTATACGGTGTGCTAGGAGATACATCGTAGGCATATTCCACGAGAAAAGTCTATGTGAAAATTATTTAGTTGTTGGAGAAATAAATATGGGATCGTGAGAGAGTCTTTTTCTCTCCCGTAACGTCCCATGATAAATATATTTAACCAACAATTGGTTGTTGGATTGATATAAGTTAAAGTAATTCCAAGAGTTGGAAGTGATCTTTAAATATTAATTAATTGATTAATTAATAAAGAAGTTGATAGTTGTTATTCTATGTGAATATAAGATTTAAAAGAACATCGGAGAACAATGATCAACCACATAGAGTTCCTCCTTCAACTTCACTTTATCTCATGAGTTGAGAATATAAAGTGAATTAAACTCAATTGTGTAATCTTAACCCAAATCAAAAGGAACGCCCACTCGTTCGTGTTCATCATAATATGGAGAACGTTGGAAAGATCCGTGGTGATCAAAAGGATTTGGTTATTCCGAGGTAGTATTGGTGGAGAATGAAAAGGTAAATTTATTAATCTCTTTATTGTTCTTGTTATTAAATTAATACGGGTATAGATCGCGCTAACTCAATTTTTAAGATATGTGATTTGATCCTTATCTTGTTTTCGCTAAGATATGTGATTTGATCCTTATCTCGCTTCCGCAAACATCTCAAAGTCATATTGAGATTACCATCATCAACAAGGCCAGTCTGAGGCTCGGGCTGCCATGGAGAAGCTGGCCATCGCAGAGACAGACGCTCGGACCTCCTAGGAGGGGAAGGCTACCGCAGAGGCTTAAGCCCGGGAGGCCGCAGAGAAGTTGTGTTGGCCAGATGGCAACCCAAGAGGGAAGAGGGTGAATTGGTTCTTAAAAAAATTTAACTCTTTTAGAACTATTTGCTTTGATATGAAAGAGCTTGAGTGCAAAGTGTAAATAAATGCTAATCACAAATAAATGAGATAGAGAGAGACAAAGAAATAAAGCACGACAAACACAAAGATTTTTATAGTGGTTCGGTGTATTTAACACCTAGGTCCACTCCCAAGCTTCACTTGGGGCCCACACTATAATCCACTTGATTATAGCCGAGTTGTTTTACAAGTTCACAATTCAAAACTTATTGTTTCCTCCGGGATCACAACGAATCCAGCTGGTTTTTCGGGCTCACTAGCACAAAACCCAAACACAAACTATCCTTAGTTTGTACCGAGATATACTACCTCCACTAATTTAATCCCCTGATTGAATTAGACAAACTATAAATCAATTAAGAATTTAAAACAGTAACAGCTCCTTAATTGAGCAAATGAGCGAAATAAGTAAATGAAAATAGAAAAGCCTGATTTTGAAGCAATGTAGGGCTTGAGCTTTTCTTCTTTTTTTCTCTTCTCCTTCTCTTTTGAATTGAATGGAATTAGAGCACTTGAAGAGATTTTGATGAAGACACGGTTGAAGATTAGGGCTTTTCTTCTTCTTCTTCGAAACTTGGGAACTCCTTTGAAATAACTCTTTTGGCTCTTTTGATTCCTCTTCTAACTCTCAATAGTGGATAAGCTTTGGCTCAGAAATTTCTTGAGAAGGATTTTTGATTTCTCTCTCTTTTCTTTTCGTTTACTGTATTTTCCGTGTTCTTCGTTCTTCTCTTTTTTTAAAACGATTCAATCCTATTTTATAGGCGTTTCAATCCATGAGTAGGTGAAAATAGCCGTTGGAGATGTCCTTGGATGTACCTTACCAAAAGAAAATATATCTGTTAGAGATTATGTAAGAAAAAATATCCGTTGAAAACTTGAAAATCTATTTCTGACATGGAGGTGTCGGCTCCAGGTTTTCAGGTGTCGGCTCCAAATCGGGATTCTAAAAATAGTAATAAGCGATCCGTCAAGGTGTCGGCTCCAAGATTTTGAAGTGTCAGCTCGGCGAGATCTGGAGTCGGCTCCAACTTTCTGAAGGTGTCGGCTCGCCAGTGATCGAAAACATCACTCTCTGTAATTGGTCTGGAGTTGGCTCCACACTCTGCAAGGTGTCGGCTCCAACTTTTCATGTGTCGGCTCCAGAATTTTAGGTGTCGGCTCCGAAGCATGCCGAAAATTAACACTCTTCTAATACTCTCTGGAGTCGGCTCCGAGATTTTAGGGTGTCAGCTCCAAGTTCTGAACTTACATAAATTCCATGTAAATTCAACTTGAAACTGATTTTCTAACTAACATATTGATGAATAACCTATCTTAATTCCTGAAACACTTATCAAATTTATCAGAAACATAAGAAATATACTCATGGCTTTTGTTAATCATCAAAATCAATAATTGGGTCAACAATCTCACCCTTTTTGATGATGACAAAAACATTGAGTATATGCATGATTAATTAGTGAGAGTTTCAAAACAGAGAAGAGTTTCTCATAGTTAAGCTCCCCCTGAATGAGGTAGCTCTCCCTATGATACTCAAATTAACATCTTTTCATTTTATCATTGTAATTGATATAATTAAGCTTACAATCAAGCTCTCATTCAATGCTTGATACTAATTGACTAATGAGATTCATTCAATGTATATTTGTAATTATCTTTCTCCCCTTTTACATTCAATAATAACTTTTATGCATATACAAATATCATTTACTTCCCCCTTTTTGTAATCAACAAAAAGGTTAAGAAGATGCAAATAATAGATTAAAATCAATGCATTAAACATTAAGTGAATCAAAACTCAATATCAAGTTTCAAAGATAGTAAATATTCATTAAAAGTATCAAAACATTATAATTGAACTACAACAAAATGTTACTTCAATTACATTAAAACATCAAAATATATTCAACTAAACATCAACTTCTAATTACACCAAAACATTTAAACTAAACTTTAGTACATCACAAGCAAACATTCATTACAATATAATCAAGATACAGAATCTAATGATTTCTAAGAACTCTTTGTAAATCTTCCATAATTTTGCCCATTCCTTCACTTTGAGTTCTGATAAATTCGTTTAGTCTTCTATCAAAGAAACCAGATGCAGTTACAATTTTCTCTTGAAGTTCGTCATTGCATCTAGAATAAGTTTCGAAATCTCCTCCAAATTCTTTAAGTTCCTCAAATATGTTATTGAGATCATTCCTCAAAGATTCTGAAGAAGAACAAGGGTGGCCTCAATCTTGCTTACTCTTTCATCTAAGGAGTAGAATAATCTCTCAAGCTCATAAGACTGTTGTCTATCTCAGTTTTCATCTCTTCTTTATGATTAACAAATAGTCCTTTAAGCTGCTCTAATTGGATAGCAAAAGCCAGAAGAAGAAGGTGCAAAATCAGGTATGACAGTAGGTGCAGGTGCTGGAGTCGCTGGGAGTGCCTCCGAGGGTACTGAACAACTCGGTGGAGGTGAGTGATGCCAAACTGAGGGTCCCACCTCGGAAGGTCCATGGACCACAGAGTCAGCTCCAGTGGCTCTCAACTCATCCTGACATTTCCTTAACCAAATACCATTTACCTTCTTAAAACCCATTCGGTGCAAAGTAGCAGAATTGTAGTAATCAGTGTGCCGAAGTCTCTTCAAGGGCTCATTTTCCAGAATGCTAACTCCTTGGCTTCCAAATACTCTTGTCAAAATCATGCCATAAGGAAGTGTAGCTCTCTTCCTGCTGCTTGCCTCTGCCATATATCCAATAATCATTCCTGGTAGATTAAGAGGCTGTCCCGTAATCACACTATCCATAACTACAATGTCTCGCTCCGAGACATACTTAAAACGACCAGTTTTAGGAAATAAGATCCGGCTACAAATATTGTGGAGCAATCTAAGCTCCAGGGGTAGCTGATTAGCACTCACTTCCTCAAAATCAGTCATCTCTCTGCCAAGTAATCTAGAAAGTGCTACACCTCTCTCACTGTGTGCACTTGCTATCAGACCAATAGCAAGGATTTCCAGTAAATTTTCCAAATTTTGGCTGTCAAATGGATTCTAGTACCTTTGACTGAGCTAATAAGCCCACCATCTCCTCTAGATAAATTGTTATAAAATTCTTTTACTAGACTTGGATAAGTTGGAATATCCATTGAGCAAAATCGTTCCCAACCCATTTCCTTTAACTGTCTCCCCAATGAAAAACCCTCTGAATCAAGAAAGTCGAAATCCACTTTCCTACCAGTTGTAATGATCTTTCCTGCTAATAAATCAACTTGAGGGGATGAGGGAGAGGGATTCACACTTTGGGTTGAAGAAGAGGAGGTTGAGGACGAGCTGGGCGACGATTGGCCAGCCAAACACCTTGCAGTCCTTCTCCCGATTGTAATGGGCACTCCAAAGGATGATCCACGGCGCTTTGGTTCCATGGAAGCAAGTAGATGGTAGATTTGAAGGATTCGAAGGTTTGAATGAAGTGGGGAAGGATTTGGAGATGATTTGAGAATTTTAGAAAACGAGATGTGTCGACTCTGCCCTAAAATAGTCAAATTGGGTCCCCTAGGTGTCGACTCCCGCAAAGCAAGGTATCGACTCCAACTCGCCAAAACAGTCAGCACTCGAAATGGAGTGGCTTTGCATAGCTAGGTGTCAGCTCCTTAAAATATAGACAGAGCAACACAAACAGGTGTCGACTCCATCAACTGTGGTGTCGACTCCAAGAAAGTTTCAGTAATAAATCAGGTTTCAAATGATTCGAAACTTGTCAAAAAGGTTATTAAAACCTGAATAAATCAAGGGATTCATGTTTTTAGATAAGTTTTCCTTAGAATCATGAGAAGATTTCAAGAAAAGTGATTGAAATCTAGATAATTGATCCTTGGAGGTTAGACTATTCTAAAGGATTACAAATTCCTAATTCACCTCTAAAATAACAAAATCGTTCTTCACTCAAGGTGTTGTAATATGTCAGCTAATTGTTCTTCAGTACAAATTAATCAAGACAAATGTCACCATTAGCTGCATGTTCTCTAATAAAGTGATATCTAATTTCAATGTGTTTAGTTCTTGAATGTTGGATTGGATTTTTGTTAGGTTTATTGCACTTGTGTTATCACATCTAATAGGAGTTTTTATCAAGTGTTATGCCATAATCTTCAAGTTGTCGCTTAATCCAAAGGATTTGAGCACAGCAACTTCTAGCTGCAAATATTCTGCTTCAGCAGTAGATAATGCAACCAAATTTTGCTTTTGCTAAACCATGAGATTAAGTTACTTCCTAAAAATTGATACGCACCACTTGTACTTTTTCTATCTAGTTTACATCCAGCATAGTCAGAGTCAGAATATGCAATCAATTTAGTGTTGAGTCTCTAGAATACCATAATCCTACATTTTTAGTTCCACTTAGATATCTTAGTATCTTTTTACAGCAATTAAATGAGATTCTTTATGTTTAGATTGAAATCTAGCATTTAGACAAACAACAAACATGATATCAGGTCTTTGCAGTTAGGTAAAGTAGAGATCCGATCATACTTCTATAATGCTTTTAATCAGCAGACTTACCGTCTTCATCTTTATCTAATTTGCATGAAGGACTTATTGGTGTTCGAGAGGTTTGATTGATTCCATTCCAAACTTTTGAGAATCTCCTTTATATACTTTGTTTGGTTGATGAAAATCCCCTCTCTCTCTTGTTTGATTTGTAGTCCTAGGAAGAAATTGAGTTCTCCCATCATGCTCATTTCGAATTCACCCTGCATTAATTTTGCAAATTCTTACACAAAAGATTGTTAGTAGCACCGAAAACAATATCATCTACATATATTATACTACTAATAAGTCTTGTCTTTTCTTTTCAAAAATAGGGTTTTGTCAACATTTCCTTTAGAAAAATCATTTCAATTAGAAATTTGTTTAACCTATCATACCAAGCTCTAGGTGCTTGTTTTTAAACCATATAGTGCTTTGTGTAATTTAAAAACACGATTTGAAAATTTATGATCTTCAAACCGGGTGGTTGTTCTACAAAAATTATTGACCCCAGATTGATTTTGATGATTACAAAACAATTAGGCAATTCTAAGCTTGATACAGGGAAGTTCGGTCGCCTTGCAAGTAAGTATCTTAGTGCAAAATTTCATTGTAAAAAAGTACTTCATTTAATTTGCTTTGAATATTTTTATTAGCTTGGGAGTTAACTGGTTAGCTAACTTGTTATTCCATTTAGCTAGCTGGCACACCTCTCAGCTAGCTGATACATTGTCTCAGTGCTTGGCCGAACGATCTTGTATTTTAGCTAGCTGGTTCGCTAGCTTGTTAGCTAGCTGAAGTTTCTTTAGCTAACTAAAATGCTTGTCACAGTGCTTGGCCAAACGCTCTATAAATTTAGCTAGCTGGTTGGTTAACTTGTTAGCTAACTGGAATTCGTTTTAGCTAACTCCAGTTGCCTGTAAACTCTCCTGGAACCGAACAGTTTCAAATTTTAGCTAACTATAGAGCGCTGCCAAGCCTCTAGCTAGCTGATGTTTCTTTAATTAACTGCTTAGCTAACTATTTTATCCTGGAGCTAACTGGTTAGTTAACTATTTTTTACAGGTGAGCTTGTGGCCGTGAGGTTTGAAAATTTAGTTAGCTGAGGAGCTAACTCCCTCTCTCTGGCCGTTTATTTTCTCTGCTTAGCTAACTGGAAAGCTAGCTATCTTTTCGTTAGTTAACTGGATAGCTAACTAAGCTGGGCGGTTTCTATGCTGTTTTTGAAATTAGTTAGCTAGTGAGCTAACTGGTTATCATTTAGCTAACTGCTGAGCTAACTCCACTTTTCTGTTATCCCTGTAGCCGAGAGCTTTAAAATTTTAGTTAGCTGGAGAGCTAACTAGCAATGCATGGCTCTTTCTTCTGACTTTTTGATTTGCCTGTTAGTTAGCTGGAAAGCTAACTATCGATTGATCAGTTAGCTGGTGAGCTAACTAAGAAATCTGCACATTTTTCTCCTGGCGTTTACTTTTGTGTTAGTTAGCTAGAGAGCTAACTAGCAATCTTTTTAGTTAACTAAAGTACTGCCTCTGGCCGTCTTTTTCAACCGTGGCCTCTCTTGTGACTAGCTGACTAGCTAGCTGAGGATATTGCTTAAGTCTTGGCCGAATGGTTTCTTGGCTTCAGCTGCCTGAAGTTATTTTCAGCCAACTACCGCCTGAGTTCTTGAGTTGCTTTTCCTCTCTACTCTTTCTATATTGCTATTTTAAGCTACACTTAACTTTTGGATTTTTGAATTTTGCAATACTTTTCCTTCCTCAATGGAGATCAGCATTCAATGCTTAAGGGAAACATTTATAACGGTTATATTTTCTTCCCATTTTTATTTTCATTTGTTCCTAATGTATCTACGGATATTTTTCTTGTTGGATGTTTATAAAAAGGTGGGATCTGAAGCACACCATGACGATTTTTGAAAAGAGTTTTCAAAGAGAAAGAAAATCNGCTGAATACGAAGCCTTCCTGGCAGGAGTGAAGCTCACCAAGGAGCTCAGAGTAAAGCACCTCAGAGCCTTCACCGACTCCCAACTCATCTCCGAGCAAATTATTGGGGAGTATGAGGCTCGGGACCCCATCATGCCCTGCTACCTATACAAGTTTCAATCACAGACCTCATCTTTTACTTACTTTAGTGTAGTTACATCCCCAAGGATGAGAATGCCAGGGCCGACGCTTTATTCCGACTGGCCACTTCGGTCGATAGGGCCCTAGGGAAGACTTCCATGGAGCATTTGGAAGCCCCAAGCATTGATGCGGTGGAGGAGGCCTTGCCGATCAGTCAAGAGTCCACCTGGATGGATGCGTACATCCAATACCTCATCAATGGTACTCTTTTCGCTAACCCTGTGGAGGCCAATCTGCTTAGATGGTGAGCCCCTAAGTTCCTGGTGCTCAACGGGCAACTATACCGAAGGTCTTTCTCTCACCCTCTTCTTAAGTATGTTGGCCTTGCATATGCCGACTACATCCTTTGCGAGTTTCATGAAGGCATCTACGAGAACCACCTTGAAAGCAGAGCGCTAGCGTACAAGGCCTTGCACCAAGGATACTACTGGCTCACCATGGAGAAGATGCTGCTGAGTTGGTTCGAAAGTGCGATAGCTGTCAGCGACACGCCAACAACCAGCGACAATCGACTTTCCATCTAAGCCCTCTGTCGGCTCCATGGCCCTTTGCTTAGTAGGGGATGGACATCCTGGAACGGTTTCCCCCTGCCTTTGGTCAATAAAAGTTTCTACTCATAGCCATCGACCACTTCACCAAGTGATAGAGGCAGAGGCACTCGCCAAAATCATCGAGGGCATGGTGAGGTCTTTCTTCTGGAAATCCATCGTCTGTCAGTTCGGACTGCCTCATACCCTCGTCATCGACAACGATCGGCAGTTCGATAATGCCCTCTTCAGGGAGTACTGTGCCGAGTTAGGCATCTGCCAATAGTTCACCTTCGTCGGTCACCACAAACAAATGGAACGATCGAGGTCACGAATTAGACTATCCTTTAGGGGCTTAGAACGTGCCTGGACAATTTTAAAGGAAGATGGGTAGAGGAGCTCTCGGGCATGCTGTGGGCATACCACATGATGCCAGGACCCCCATTGAGGAGACTCCCTGCAGCCTCATATTCGGATCGGAAGCCATCATCCCTGTAGAGATCGGCATTCCCAGCCCTCGAGTAGAGTCATATAGCGAGGAGGGCAATCTGAATCAGCTACGGGCCAACCTTGACCTCATTGAGGAGGCATACAACCAGGCACGACTCAGAATGGCTGCTTATAGATAAAGAACTGCAAAATACTACAATGCCCGAGTTTGCCCCAAGGTGTTTCTTTTAGGAGACTTGGTCCTCAGGCAAGCCGAGGTCTCAAAGCCGACGGAGGGGATAAACTATCGCCAAACTGGGAAGGATCTTACCGAGTCATCGAAGCCCTCCATCGCGGAGCGTACCGGATCAAAGGACTTGACGGGAAGTCATTCCCTCGCACCTAAAATTCTGATAACTCCATCGGTACTACTAGTAATGTACACAGACATTTGATTATGAATTGGAGCGTTTCATTCTTTCATAAGTTTGAATAACTCACCCTCTCGGCTAATAAAGATATGTTCAAGTATCTTATTTTTTCAGACAAAGACCAACTCCGCATCGGCACTAAAGCCCAAGGATAGCTCGGCAACAAAGACTGACTCCGGGTCCGCACAAAGACGACTCCAACTCGGCACCAAAGATCGGCTCTGCATCGGCACCAAAGCACGAGGCTAGCTCGGCACCAAAGATCGACTCCGCATCGGCACTAAAGCCCGAGGCCAGCTCAGCAACAAAGATTGACTCTGCATTGTCACTAAAGCCCGAGGCTAGCTTGGTAACAAAGACCGTGTTGCCCAGATATAGCAACCCAAGAGGGGGTGAATTGGGTTATTAAAAAAATTGATTACTATGCAAGTTGTGCTTAAACCCTTAATTTTGATTTGCAGTGGTGTAGTGGAGTGCACAGAATGATAATAGTAGATAATCAAACAACCACAAACACACAAAGTTTATATGGTTCGGTGCCAAACTTAGCACCTACATCCACTCCCCAAAACCTTTGGGAATTCCACTAATCATATCACAATGATTACAACCTCTAGCCAAACCAGGCTAGCCCTCTTTTTATACGGCACAAGGTAGCCAAAAAACCCCTAGCCACACCAGGCTAGTCCTCTTGTTTCACGGCACAAGGAAGCAAAATCCCCTAGCCAAACCTAGGCTAGTCCCCTTGTTTTAAGGCACAAGGAAGCCCAAAATAATCAGGGTTAACACTAACCCTTTTACAAAAATGATCAAGGAATGATAAAGAGAAGCTCCCACAATGAGCAAATATTCAGAATATACTTTACAATTTTTGAAGCAATAAACTCAATAATAAATGAACGAGGTCGAAGTAGCTGAAGTCTTGATTGCTTGAAAAGCTTCAAAGATCCGGACGACTTTTTGGAGCAATGAATGACTTGAATGCACAGCAACAACCACTCAACAATATGCAATATAAGCTCTTTTCTTGGATTTTCTTTCTCTTTAAAAACTCTTTTTCAAAATCGTCATGGTGTGCTTTAAATCCCACCTTTTTATAATCATCCAACAAGAAAATATCGTTAGATACATTAGGAACAAATGGAAATAAAAACAGAAAGAAAATATAACCGTTATAAATGTTTCCCTTAAGCATTGAATGCTGATCTCCATTTGAGGAAGGAAGAGCACTGCAAATATTCAAAAAACCAAAAGTTAAATGTAGCTTAAAATAGCAATAGAGAGAGAGAAAGAGGGAAAAAGCAACTAAGAACTCAGGCAGCAGTTGACTGAAAAAATAACTCCAGGCAGCTGAAGACGTTAATGCATTCGGTGAAGAGATAAGAAAGTAACCTCAGCTAGCTAGTCAGCTAGCTAACAAGAGAGGCCACAGCAAAAAAATCGTCCAGAGGTAGCACGTTAGTTAACTAAAATGGTTGCTAGTTAGCTCTCCAGCTAACTAACAGCAAAAGCAAATGCTAGGAGAAAAAAGGTGCATAGCTCTTAGTTAGCTCACCAGCTAACTAATCAATCGATAGTTAGCTCTCCAGCTAACTAACAGGCAAATCAAAAAAGTCAGAAGAAAGAGCCGTGCATAGCTAGTTAGCTCCCAACTAACTAAAATTTTAAAGCTCTCGGCTGCAGGAATAACAGGAGATGTGGAGTTAGCTCAGCAGTTAGCTAAATGATAGCCAATTAGCTCACTAGCTAACTAATTTCAAAAACAGCATAGAAACCGTCCAGCTTAGTTAGCTCTTCAGTTAACTAATGAAAAGATAGCTAGCTTTTAGTTAGCTAAGCAGAAAAAATAAACGGCCAGAGAGAGAGGGAGTTAGCTCTTCAGCTAACTAATTTTTCAAACCTCACGGCCACAAGCTCACCTATGAAAAATAGTTAACTAACCAGTTAGCTCCTGGATAAAATAGTTAGCTAAGCAGTTAGCTAAAGGAACCGCCAGCTAGCTAGAAGGTCTGGCAGCTAGCTCAACAGTTAACTAAAATTTAAGACTATTCGGTCAGGCAACTGGAGTTAGCTAAAACAAATTCCAGTTAGCTAACAGGGCACCACAAGCTAGCTAACCAGCTAGCTAGAATAAGAGGGTGTTCAGCCAACACACTGAGATGAGCAAATTAGTTAGCTGAAGGAACTCCAGCTAGCTAAAAAGCTAGCTAACCAGATAGCTAGAATACAAGAACGTTCGGCCAAGCACTGTGAATGTTTCCTAGTTAGTTGAAAGTCGTGCCAGTTAGCTAAATGGAATAACAAGCTAGCTAACCAGTTAACTCCCAAGCTAATAAAAAATATTCAAAGCAAATTAAATAAAGTACTTTCTTACCAATAAAATTTTGCATGCAGATACTTACTTGCAAGGCGACCGAACTTCCCTGTATCAAGCTTAGAGTTGCCTAATTGTTTTGTAATCATCAAAATCAATCCGGGGTCAATAATCTCCCCCTTTTTGATGATGACAAAACCTTTAAGCACATAAGGAGCAAATATAGGAAGTAGACAGGAGTGTAATCAGAAAAACAGTTATTTCTCCCCTATCAATCTGAATAAGTGAACTCGTTTTCTCCCCTGAATATATGGAGTTATTACTTTACTCCATTCCTTAATGTATGCAATATTCTTCTCCTCCTTTTTGTCATTAATCAAAAAGAAGTTTGAAGAGTTTTGCAATAAATTTAAGCATAATATATCAAGGAGATGTAAGCAATCATACATAATTTGAGCAGTCATTCAGATCATTACAAAATAGAGTAATGCAAACATTACACATGGTCTCAGGTCATAAAACATAGTCATAAACATGCATCACAGAAATAGTACTAAGTACGGTTACACCATAAGTCAAACATAATCACTTGTTGTCATCAGAAGAAGTATGCACTGAAGAAATATTTGTCTTGTTTGAAGATCCAGGCTTGTCGGAGGAAGGCCGTGTCGGTGGAGTCCAGAGGTGCGGATGAGAATAAGAAGCATCAAGCGCAGAGGCGGCAGAAAGAGTGATGTAAGTCTCCATAAGTTGACTCAGCCTTGAGAAGGATGCGGTCCAATGGTCAACAGCGTTTGCTGCATCCCGGGTCTGGGTCTTCGTAGATCTCATTCGGTGCTCTACCCACTCTGCCTTAGTTTAAAATTCTCAAACTTACCTTTTAGGAAATTAATCTCTTTTAGGATCCGCTCCATGACAGATTCATTATGATGAAAAACTCTTCCATTGAGAATGTTCACATCATGGACAAGTCTCTCAAGAATAAGTTTAAACTGAGATATATTTTCAAAAACAGAAGAAATATGTGGAACGAGAGTTTGATCATTGACAGAAGAAGCACTGTCTCCAGAGCTTCGACTAGAAGTGGCAAGGGTCAATTCATTGATAATAAGGCAAATTTGATCATCACTTATACGAACTACCGGAAGAGGAGCAGGACCTTGATTGTCATTACGATAAGAAGGTCCAGGAGCATTCATATTGGGTGGATCAGATTGAAAAGGATTTTGATCATCAGACATAGCAGCAAGGTATGGATTCGGATGGTTGAAGTCAAAATTGAAGAAGTTTGAGGAGAACAAGCAGATTAAGTTACAGTTGGCAGTGGCATTACAGTTGGCGGTGGCATACTAGACTGACCAGTTCTAGACCTAACCTTTAACCAAATACCATCCCATTTGGCAAAGTCCATACGGTGCAGTGAATGTGCATTAAAAATGTCAGAGTGACATAATGCCACTGCAGTTTCTCCCTTAAGCTTAATATTGAAAAACTCAAATACATAAGTGAGAAACATTCCGTAGGGCAATGCAGCCTTAGATCTAGACAAGGATTCTTTCATTACGGTCAACATTAGTTGAGGTAGGTCAACAGGGTCTTCTATTAAGATGTCATACATTATGCATATGTCCCTATCATTTACTACATTAAACGAACCAGCACGAGGGGCTAGGATTTTGGTGATGATACTATGAAACAATCTATTTTCTACAGATAGCATGTTGGCATCTAGAGTTTCAATATTACTGGCTTCACTATCATCAATATTAAGGATTAAACCTATTTTATATCCATATTCACTGGGTAGGATTTCTAAGAAACCATCAGATGGAATATTAAGAGCACATCCTAACGTTTTGTAGTCTATATCGATTTTAATCTTTTTTCACAAAGGAAGAGATAGTCCAACTACCAAAAGAGATATTTTCATAAAATTCCCTAATAAGCTCAGGATAAATAGGTCTCTTGGTAGAAAGAAGCTTATCCCAACCTTGATTAACTAAAAGTTTTCCAATTTTAAAACCTTCTTGTTCTAAGAAGTTAAAATCAACTAACCTTCCATGAGCAAAGGATTTAGATGCAAGAAGGGAGTTGATATGAGATGAAGAAGTAGAAGACTTCCGGCAAAGATCGGCACACTCATCATCTCTAGCGACTGCCTTCTTCTTGGAGCCATGCACTATCTTCAAGATGGATTGATTGAATGAATGGAGGAAAGAAAGGATTAATGGAATGAAGAGAAGATGAGAGAAGAAGAGAGGAGAAGACGCTTGGTTGAGGGAGATGGTCGTGGAATGAAAAAATCGGTTTGGTAAAAAGGTTATATAGGGAGATGGCTTGATGGTTAGCTGGCCAGGTGACTGTTTGGTTGCCTGGTCAGTTACCTTCCATGAATAAAATGAAAAAGGTTTCATACGTCCGGTTGGTGGATGAATTTATGGGAGTAAAAGTTGGCATTCATAAAGATGAAAAGACTTAAAGCATTACAACATACTCAAGCATTTAATGATGTTCCTTTAATTGATGTGATTTAAAGATGTCATATCTTTTAGATATCATATCAATTCATTAATTGATTCATTAAATGGTTGGATCAAACATTCCTAATTCTCTTCTGATTTCATAAAATTTTGTTTCATCAAGAGGCTTAGTGAAAATATCAGCAATTTGATTTTCAATGTTTAAAAATTCAATAACAACATTTCCATTATTTACGTGATCTCTAATGGAATGATGTCTAATTTTAATATGTTTGGTTCTGGAATGTTGAATAGGATTCTTAGTTAAATTGATTGCACTTGTATTATCACATTTTATAGGTATAGCCTTTTGTTTAATACCATAATCTTCTAGCTGTTGCTTAATCCATAAAATTTGAGCACAGCAACTTCCAGCTGCAATGTATTCGGCCTCGGCCGTAGACAGTGCTACTGAAGTTTGCTTTTTGCTAAACCATGAAATTAAGTTAACACCTAGAAACTGATAGGTTCCAGTGGTTGATTTCCTATCTAATTTACATCCAGCAAAGTCAGAATCAGTGTATCCTATTAAGTCAATGCTAGATTGTCTATCATACCATATACCTAAATTTATTGTTCCATTTAAATATTTAAATATTCTTTTAACCGCAAGAAAGTGTGATTCTTTAGGATTGGCTTGATATCTTGCACACATGCAAACACTAAATAAAACATCTGGCCTACTAGCAGTTAAATATAATAATGATCCAATCATGCCTCTATATAACTTTAAATCAACAGATTTTTTAGAATTATAAGATTCAAGTCTACATGATGAGCTCATTGGGGTACCGATACTCTTGGATGTCTCCATGCCAAACTTCTTGATCATTTCCTTGGTATATTTGGATTGGCTTATGAAGATCACATCTTTGCTTTGTTTAATTTGTAGTCCGAGGAAGTAGGTCAGTTTACCCATCATACTCATCTCGAACTCTCCCTGCATAAGCTTAGCAAAATCTTTGCACAAAGAATCATTAGTGGCACCAAATATGATATCATCAACATAGATTTGAATAATTAATATATCTTTATTTTGTCTTTTAATAAATAAAGTTGTATCCATAGTTCCTCGAATAAAATCATTACTAATCAAGAATTTGCTTAATCTTTCATACCATGCCCGGGGCGCTTGCTTCAAACCATATAAAGCCTTGTTTAATTTGAAAACGTGATTTGGAAACAAGTGATTTTTAAAACCGGGTGGTTGTTCCACAAAAACTTGTTCAGCAATGTATCCATTCAAGAAAGCGCTTTTAACATCCATTTGATACAATTTAAAATTCATATAACAAGCATAAGCAAGAAGAAATCTAATAGCTTCTAATCTAGCAACAGGGGCATAAGTTTCATCAAAATCAATTCCCTCTTCTTGATTATAACCCTTAGCTACCAATCTTGCCTTATTTCTAATTATATTACCATTGTTGGCCCAATGGCAACCCAAGAGGGGGGGGGGTGAATTGGGTTCTTAAAAAATTTAACCTTTTAAAACGATTAGCTTTGGAATAAACAAGATTAAGTGCAAGGTAAGTATTAACCACAAACAAAGAGAGAGAGATTCAAAACACAGCAAACACAAAGATTTTATAGTGGTTCGGTGTATCCAACACCTACGTCCACTCCCAAGTACCACTTGGGTCCACACTATAATCTACTAGATTACAGCCGAGTTGTTTTACAAGCTCACAACTCAAAACTTGTTGTTTCCACGGGAACACAACAAACCCAACTGGTTTTCCAGGCTCACCAGCACAAAACCCAAACCCAAGCTATTCTAGCTTGACCCGAGGTATACTACCTCCTTAATTCAATCCACCTGATTGAATTAGCACAAACAAATAAGAATAGAGTTTACAATAACAAACAGCTCCTCAAATGAGCAAATATTCAATATAAATAAACAAGGTTAGAAAAGCCTGTTTGAAGCAGAGTTGATTTGAGCTTTTCTTCTTTTTTCTTTTCCTCTTCTCCTTTGAGATGTTGAATCAGGCCTCAGCTCGGATTCTTCACAAAGATTTGCAGATAAGAAGTAGGCAAAAATAGGGTTTTTAGCTCTCTTTTTCTTCTTTAGGAAAATCCTCCGATTTTGAACTTTGAATGCCTTGGATTTCTCTTTAAGCTTTCTGGAGTTGATGGATTTAAACTTTGATTCTTTCCTCTTGATTTCTTGCTCAAGACTTCTTGGATTTTTCTATTTGATTTCTCTCTATTTTTTCGTCTCTTTTGAAAACGGACGGACTCCCCCTTTTATAGATTCTTCTTAATCCAAGATTAGGTGAAAAATTAGCCGTTATTTCTGTCCTTGGATTCCTCCTACACACAAAAAGTATCCGTTAGAGATTAGGTAAGAAAATATTACCGTTGGAGGCCATTCTAACATTTTGAAAATCCATTCCTGACAGGTTGGAGTTGGCTCCAACTTTTCAGGTGTCGGCTCCAAGTCGAGTGTCCAAAAATAGAAAGTAAAAGTCCATTGAGGAGTCGGCTCCGAAAAAGTTAAGTGTCGGCTCGTCGCATTTGGGAGTCGGCTCTGAAAAACTGTAAGTGTTGGCTCCAGAGAAGTCCAAAAATATGCTTTCTGTTTCTGCATTGGAGTTGGCTCCAGACACTGTAAGTGTCGGCTCCAAAACTCTGGGTGTCGGCTCCAGACCATGCCAAAAATCAGGAAAGCATTTGCTCAGCCATGGGGTCGGCTCCAGACCTTCTAGGTGTCGACTCCAAGCACTGATTTTGAGACATACCTTTGGCATTTGATTCAAAACACGTTTCTTTATACCTTTTGATTAATCAAACATTTTTAAGCCCTGAAACACTTGTTAAATTCATTAGTAATAAAATGAATATACTCTGTTGGAAGATTATTGAAAAATTATATGCCCCAATCCTTTGATTTTGATGATTACCAAAAGCCATGAATACATTAAAAGATGTAATAAGTTTATTTACATGTGCAATGAATTTATTTTGAACAATCAATGTGAATGTTAAAGTTTGACTTTAATCATTTTGAAAGTAACTTCAAGCTCAATATTTAAGCTTTCAAAAAGAAATTTTATAATTCATATTAAAATCAATGAGTTTTTGGAATACTTCTTGAATTAATTCTGAATGTCAATTTGATTGTATTCTAGTCAAAACAATGATTCAAAATGAATCTGGAATGATTTTAAAGTCAATCAGAAAACTTTCTGATTTTTGATACGTTCCGGAGCCGACTCTTGAGTTTCAGAGTCGACTCCACTCAGAGTACAGAAATATCTATCTGTCTTGAGTCGACCCACGTAATTTCTCGAGTCGACCCCCGATTCTGTCGAGCCGACTTCATGACTGTGCGAGTCGACTTCGCTCAGACACCAGAGGTGTGTTTTTCTGAGCACTTCGCGAGTCGACCCCAACTTTTTATGAGTCGACCCCCGATTGTCAGGAGTCGACACTTCACTTTTGGTGAGTCGACCCTCAAACTTTCTGTGCATTTCTATTTTTGGTATCACGACCTCGAGCCGACTCGCGGAAAGCAGGAGTCAACTCCAGCAAATCTGAGCGAGATTTTTCTGGATGCCAACTCAGCGTCAACGGTAAGATTTTTGATTAACGGCTATTTTTCTTTGTCTCTAACGGCTATATTTTTGCAGAATCTATAAATAGAGAAGCTGTTTTTAAATTGAAGATATACGAATAGAGAGATATTCATTTCAAAGAAAAAGAAGAAAAATCAGAAAAACAGAGCTTCATTTGAAAAAATCCATGATTCAAAATAGAGTGAAAGAAAGAGTGAAATCAAAGGAAGTTCCTTCTGTGTTCAAGCTCAACAATCCAAGGAAGCTTCAGAAGAAAATCCAAGTGCTATTCAAGAGCATCTCAAGTGATTTTCAACACTCAAAGAAAAGAGGAAAAGCCCAAATCAACTCCAACACACATTCCGTGAAGAATCTGAGCTGAGGCCTGATTCTACACTTCAAAGGAGTTGAAGAAAAGAAGAAAGCTCAAAGCCAACCAACTACAAATCAGGCTTTTCTAAACTTTATTCTTACATTTGTTTATCTGCTCATTAAGGAGCCTTGTAACTGAAAACAATATTTCTATTGTTTGTGTCTAGTTCAATCTGGGGGATTGAACTAGTGGAGGTAGTCTTACCTCGGTTCAAGCTTGGAAAGCTTGTGTTAGGGTTTTGTGCTGGTGAGCCCTTGAAAACCAGCTGGGTTCGTTGTGTCCCGGGAAAACAACAAGTTTGAGTTGTGAGCTTGTAAAACAACTCTGCTGTAATCTAGGAGATTATAGTGTGGACCCAAGTGAATCTTGGGAGTGGACGTAGGTGTTGGATACACCGAACCACTATAAAATCTTTGTGTTTGCCGTGTTCCATTGTCTCTATCTCTATCTCTGTTTTATTCACTGCTTTGTATTTACTTTGCACTTGCCTTCATTCATCTCAAGCAAAATTTTAAAAGGCTAAATTTTTTAAAGAACCCAATTCACCCCCCCCCCCTCTTGGGTTGTCATCTGGGCCAACAATTGGTATCAGAGCTAGTGCTCATTAGATTTGATCACACGATCAAGAGCTAAAGATCCAAATGGCAACACAAGTTGGTTCATTTGCTGAAGGTCATTTACGAATAGACCTCCACTTTTAATGGCTCAAACTATTCATATTGGAAAGCTAGAATGAGGATATTCATTCAAGCTTCTGATTATGAGCTTTGGGGTGTTATAATTAATGGACCTAGTACACCCACACATGTTATGATGGCACTATTGTTCCTAAGCCCGAAAGGGATTGGAATGATAATGATAGAAAATGGCACAGCTTAATGCTAAAGCCATGAATGTTTTATATTGCTCCTTAGATCAAATGAATTCAATAGAATCTCCACATGTAATTCCGCAAAGGAGATTTGGGATAGTTAGAGGTTACCCATGAGGGTACCAACCAAGTAAAAGAATCTAAAATAAATATTTAGTTCATAAATATGAATTGTTTACATGGAACAAACTGAAAC
>UESW01001537.1:434842-489849 GCA_900491605.1 Calamus simplicifolius | reverse complement strand
GACTCGGGTACTGTGCGAGTCGGCTCGAGAAAGTTCAGGGGTCGACTCGGAAACTCTCGAGTCGGCTCGGGACTGATACAAAAATCAGAAAACATTCTGATTTGCTTTGAAATCATCCCAACCAACTTTGAAATATAAATTTGACTTAGATAATGTTGTTTTAACAGTAAAGCTCAATTTCAAAGCATTCTCATTAAGTCATTGATCTTTAAAAGATTGATATATAAAATCATATTTGAATTCATAAGTATAGCTCAATGAAACATATATTCAATTGATTCAAGAAACTCATTATATTTTTAATAGTTCATAGTTTCCAATTTGAAATTGAATATTTCATTAGTTTAACTTAACATTGTCATAGCCTTTTAGAAAGTAAAGCAATGTCTTTTGGAAGTCATCAAAATCAATAAGTTGGAGTAATTATGTTACAATAATTTCTCAACAGGTGGACAATCCTAATGATGACAGTATCATCGTGTCCATGATGATCATGAAAACCCTGTAAAAAGAATTCTTGTTGACAGTGGAAGCTCAGTCGATATTCTCAATTACGATGCCTTCATTCGAATGAACTATCCTCTAACTCCCTACGCCTGTGACTATGCCTCTGATGGCTTCATCGGAGATTCCATAAGGGTGGAGGGATAGATCACCCTCCCGGTCATGGCTGGGATGTCGCCGTGCCAGAGCACGGTCTTCATGAAGTTGTAGTCGTTTGAGTCCCCCTTCCCTACAACGCCATTCTTGGGAGACACAGACTGAACTTCTTAGATGCCATCATTTTCACCAAAGACTGCTCATGAGATTCCCCACCAATGGAGGAGTCGAGGAGATGCAAGGGAAGCGAAGCCCGATGCCATCCTGTTATCATACGGCTCCTAGTCCCCAAGAGGTGATTGCTCCGCCGGTGCCTGAGTTACTTGATACCAAAGACTCGGAGAGGAGGGGGGAGCTAGCCGAGCATTTGCTGGCCTTCCCACTGGGGTAGGACCCAACAAGAACGGTCCAAGTTGGGGCTCTTCTCCCCAAGGAGGCATGAAACTAACTCCTCGCCTTTCTGCGGGCTAACTTGGACGTCTTTGCTTGGTCAGCGTCTGACAAGCCGAGCATACCGACAGAGGTGATCACTTACAAGCTTAACATCGATCCAAGATGTTGGCCGATCCGATAGAAGAAGAGAAGCTTTGTCCCTAAGCAGCAGAGGGCCATCGACGAGGAGGTCCACAAGCTGATAACCACTAGCCATATCCGGGAGGCCCATTACCCTGTCTGGCTGGCCAACATGGTAATGGTCCGTAAGGCCAACGAGAGCTGGAGAATGTGTGTTGACTTCATCGACCTCAATAAAGCATGCCCCAAGGATAGCTTTTTGCTACCAGGATCGACCAGCTGGTGGATGCCACATCTGGCTATGAGATGCTTAGCTTCATGGATGCCTTTTCACGGTGCAATCAAATCAAGATGGACCCAGCGGATGAGGAGGCCACTTCCTTTGTGACCGAGAAGGGTATCTACTGCTACAAGATAATGCCCTTCAGACTAAAGAATACAGGGGCCACATATTAGAGGCTGATGAATAAAGTCTTCAAGGACCAAATTGGATGCAACATGAAGGTGTACGAGGATGACATGCTTACCAAAAGTGCCCATACTGATGGCCATGTTGCTGACTTAGCGGAGACCTTCGGCAATCTTTGCCGCCATCAAATAAAGCCGAACCTGCAAAAGTGCGCCTTCGGAGTCATGGCAGGCAAGTTCCTAGGCTTTATGGTTACGCAGCAGGGGATCGAGGCTAATCCAAAGAAGATCAGCGCCATCATCAATATGAGGCCATCGGCCAGCAAGAAGAAGGTGCAGTGGCTTACTGGAAGAGTGGCAGCCCTGAGCCGCTCTTGTCCAATTCAGCAGAGAGGTGCCTGCCTTTCTTCATGACCCTACGCAAGGTCAACGATTTCGAGTGGATAGAAGAGTGCCAGAAAGCCTTCGAGGGGCTGAAGGAGTTTCTGTCAACTCCGCCATTACTGTCCAAGCCGAGGGAGGGAAAGGAACTCTTCCTCTACCTCGCAGCATCCCCCAAGGCAGTCAGCTCCATGCTCATTCGTGTTGATGCTGATTGGACACAGAGGCTTATTTATTATACCAACAAGGTGCTTCATGATGTGAAGATCAGGTATTCCAAAACTGAAAAGATTATTTTTGCACTGATTATCTCTGCTCAGCGTCTCAGACCTTACTTTCAAGCTCATCCGATCATAGTGCTCACGGACCAGCCACTTAGAGCGATCTTGTCCCATCCTAACACCTCTGGCCGACTAATGAAGTGGGCCATCAGGTTGGAAAAATTCGATTTGTCATTCCAACCAAGGTCGGCTATGAAGTCCCAGGTCTTAGTCGACTTTCTGGTGAGTGCACTTGGACCGATGAGCAACCAGAGGAGCCCCACTCGATGCCCCCAAACGTTATGTCCGAGGCGGGGAGGGAGGATTGGATCCTTCACGTTGATGGTGCATCGAATTCCTAGGAAAGTGGAACTAGCCTCATCCTTGCAAGCCTGAAGGGAACAGTGGTGGAGTACGCCCTTCAGTTTCTCTTTTCAGCCACCAACAATCAAGCTGAATATGAAGCCTTGCTGGCAGGAGTGAAGCTCACCAAGGAGCTCAGAGTAAAGCACCTTAGAGCCTTCACCGACTCCCAACTCATCTCCGAGCAAATTATTGGGGAGTATGAGGCCCGGGACCCCGTCATGTCTTGCTACCTGAGCAAGTTTCAATCACAGACCTCATCTTTTACTTACTTTAGTGTCAGTTACATCCCCAAGGATGAGAACGCCAGGGCCGATGCTTTATTCCGACTGGCCACTTCGATCGACAGGCCCTAGGGAAGACTTCCATGGAGCATTTGGAAGCCCCAAGCATTGATGCGGTGGAGGAGGCCTTGCCGATCAGTCAAGAGTCCACCTGGATGGATGAGTACATCCGATACCTCATCGATGGTACTCTTTCCGCTGACCATGCGGAGGCTAAGATGCTTAGATGGTGAGCCCTAAGTTCCTGGTGCTCAACGGGCAACTATACCGAAGGTCTTTCTCTCACCCTCTTCTTAAGTATGTTGGCCTTGCAGATGCCGACTACATCCTTTGCAAGTTTCATGAAGGCATCTGCGAGAACCACCTTGGAAGCATAGTGATAGCGTACAAGGCCTTGCACCAAGGATAATATTGGCTCACCATGAGAGAAGATGCTGTTGGTTCAAAAGTGCAATAGCTGTCAGCGACACGCCAACATCCAGCGACTGCCAACTTTTTAGCTAAGCCCTCTATCGGCTCTATGGCCCTTTGCTTAGTAGGGGATGGACATCCTGGAACGGTTTCCCCCTGCCTCTGGTCAACGAAAGTTTTATTCGTAGCCATCGACCACTTCACCAAGTGGGTAGAGGCAGAGGCACTCGCCAAAATCACCGAGGGCAAGGTGAGGTCCTTCTTCTGGAAATCCATCGTCTGTCGGTTCAGACTGCCTCATACCCTCGTCATCGACAATGGTCGACAGTTCGATAATGCCCCCTTCAAGGAGTACTGTGCCGAGTTAGGCATCTGCCAATAGTTCACCTCCGTCGGTCACCCACAAACAAATGGAGCGATCGAGGTCATGAATCAGACTATCCTTTAGGGGCTCAGAACGCGCCTGGATGATTTTAAAGGAAGATGGGTAGAGGAGCTCCCGAGCATGCTGGGCATACCACATGATGCCACGGACCCCATCGGGAAGACTCCCTTCAGCCTCATATTCGGATCGAAGCCATCATCCCTATAGAGATCAGCATTCCCAGCCCTCGGGTAGAGTCATATAGCGAGGAGGGCAATCTGAATCAGCTATGGGCCAACCTTGGCCTCGTTGAGGAGGCATGCGACCAGGCACGACTCAGAATGGCCGCTTACAGACAAAGAACCGCAAAATACTACAATGACCGAGTTTGCCCCAAGGTGTTTCTTCTAGGAGACTTGGTCCTCAGGAAAGCCGAGGTCTCAAAGCCGACAGAGGGGGGAAAACTATCGCCAAACTATGAAGGACCTTACCGAGTCATCGAAGCCCTCCATCGCGGAGTGTACCGGATCGAAGGACTTGATGAAAAGCCATTCCCTCGCACCTAAAATTCTAATAACCTCCATCGGTACTACTAGTAATGTACACATACATTTGATTATGAATTGGAGCATTTCATTCTTTCATAAGTTTGAATAACTCGTCCTCTTGGCTAATAAAGATATGTTCGAGTATCTTATTTTTTCAGACAAAGACCAACTCCGTGTCGGCCCTAAAGCCCGAGGACAGCTTGGCAACAAAGACTGACTCCGGGTCCGCACAAAGACTCCAGCTTGGCACCAAAGATGGCTCCGCATCGGCACCAAAGCCCGAGGCTAGCTCGGCACCAAAGATCGACTCCGCATCGGCACTAAAGCCCAAGGCCAGCTCGGCAACAAAGATCGACTCGCATTGTCACTAAAGCCCGAGGCCAGCTTGGTAACAAAGACTGACTCCGCATCGACACTAAATCCCAAAGCCAGCTCAATAACAAAGACTGACTCTGCATCGACACCAAAGATCGGCTCCGCATCGGCACCAAAGACCGACTCCGCATCGAAACTAAAGCCCGAGGCCAGCTCTGCAACAAAGACCGACTCCGGGTTGGCACAAAGACCGACTCTGGGTTGGCACGAAGATCGACTCTAGTTTGGCACCAAAGACTGACTCCACATCGGCACTAAAGCTCGAGGCCAGCTTGGCACCAAAGACCGATGCAATGCTGGTACGAAAGCCCGCCGCTGGGACGGCACCTAAGACCAACCATCAAGCGTCAGCACGAAGACTGATGATTGCTTGGCATCGAAGACCTATTTCAGATTGGTATCTATCCTCCCCTCAAAAATGCAGGTCTGTAACACCAGCGACCTTCCACGGGAATGGCCAAGGAGCGAGGCAATCGTGTGCAAGGACCGACTCCGGGCCGACACCATAGATCGATGCCCGGGTTGGTGCAAAGGTGGACTTACCACGGAGTTCGCATGCGCCAAGGCCAGCTTCTAGCGCCAATGCCTAATCCGGTGCTAAGCCTGACCCCCGAATCAGCCTCAACACTCACTCCGAAGCCTATCTCGAACTTGGGCCGAGTCATCTCTTCAAGCCCACTCAAATTCATAAGAGACAACATGCAAATAGAGCTAAGTACCAAAGAACATTCAAATACTTCGACACTTAAAAAAATTTTACTCTTTGTTACTTGTCAAAGTGTTTACAAAATGTTGACTCAGGTCGGACTTCAGTACAAGAGCAAAAAGAAGAAGAACAATGAAAGGGCCTTCAGGCGTTGGCCATGCGGACCCATCGTCGATCGAGGTGGGCCCATTGTCGATCGATCTTTGCACCGAAGGTGATTCCTCTAGCTCCTCATCATCTGGCTCAAGGTCGCCGAGGCCGGGAATGCCGAAGACCCGCGCCACCTTCTCCTTGCACTCCCGAAAGCCCTGGTGGTAGATGTCGATCGAGGCCTCCACCAATTCTTCCAAGAAGGCCTCGAAGCCCGGTAGTGCTCTACGGCCTTGGTCGTCGCCCTCTCGGTCGCCTCCTCTGAGGCTCGCACTGCCGTCTCCATCTCTGACACCTTTTGGAGGGCCTCGCTCTCAGCCGCGATGACGTCGGCCACTATGGCATCGCCATGCGAGCACCTCCTCGGCATCGTTGGCCCGTTGCTTAGCTGCCTTCACCTCCAGGTAGAGGGAGTAGATGCGCATGTCCCGGGCCTCAATCGTCACTAGGACAACATCCACCCTCGGCAACCCGGGCGCACTCGAGTTTGCCTCCTCCAGCTCCTCTGCCCGCTCGGCCTGAGCCGCCTCCAAGGCACCCTCGGCCCTCTCGATCCGGGCTCGAGCGGTGACGGTCTATCGTTTAGCTCGGCGGAGGGCCCTATCGGCTCGGAGGGTGACCTCCTGCGTGATAGTCAAGGAGTTCACCAGCTACACAAAGAAGGTCTCTATCAGCATGTAATAGAAAGAAGAAATGTATATCTTGAAGAGGAGAAGATACTTACCCACAGTAGAGCGGCGGAGGCATTCTGGAAGAAGGCAGAACACACCTGGTGCCGGAGCTCCTCCTGGAACTCCGATAGGCAGGCAGGGCCAGCAGCTGCTCCGCCATGTGGCGTGGTTCATCAGCGAGGGCCAAAATGGGATCGCCTTAAGCTAGCTTCCCTCCGTGGGCCTGGCTGATGCCGAGGCAGCAGGTGCCACGCCCGAGGCCAACGGCATTTCCTCTACTGATGGCCCCACCATCGGGGGGCACTCCTCGCTCACCCCCTCTCCCTTGGGCGGGCCTCCACCTGACAGGCCCTCATCGGGGTAGGCCCTGCGCCTGATGCGACCAGCTCTGTGGGTGGGGAGCTGGCTTTGACCCTCGGCTCCTTCAGGGGGGTCTCGGCAGTGAGATCAATAGGTGGCACACCCCTTGGCCCGGCAGAGACTCGGTGGGGGAGGGGTCGATGACCGAGGGCAAGTCCTCCTCCCCAACCCCTCGGCTTCACTGGTGGTCCTCTTTTTCTTCTTGGCCACTGCCCTCTTCACAATGTCGGCCAGCACCCTCATATCTGCAAGTGCCAAAGTCAGTGAAAAAAAAGAGAGAAGAGAAGAAAGAAAGAAATGCAGAGGGAAACCCGTGACCGCTCACCATCACTTGGGAGGACATTGGCATGCCAGAGGTACTCCTCCGACAGGTGCCTTCGGTGGGAGGGGGGCAGCCTCGGCGGTCAGTAACTGCCCGTGTGCCTCTCGATCCCTCAGAACTATTGTCAGATTCTTGTTCGGCTCTAGGTGTGGGACCCCCCAATCTCGTCTCACACCCTCCAGTTCACAAAGAAGAACCGAGTCTTCCATCTTTTGATGGATGAGGGAAGACTCAGCCTGATGACTTGGCCAGGCCTAGGAGTGAACAACCACCAGCCAGAACGACCCTGGCGGCAAAGGGTGTAGAAGGTGCAGAACAAAGACACTCGGGCCTCTATGCCCTGGAGGCCACAAAGCACCATAAATGCACAGACTATCCGAAGGGAGTTTGAAACCGCGCCAGGTCGTATCTATGGAGGAGGTCAATTATAAAAGGATGAAGGGAAAGCCAGAGACCAGCCCTGAAGAATTCCTCATACAAGGCAACCCTTCGGGAAGAGGTCACGCTGTCATCGAATCCAGAGGCGATCAGTCGGACATCCTCAGGTATCCTATAGACTCCCCTAAAGGTCCTTAGGTCGGAGGGGGTGACGGTGGAGACAACCTTCTGGGTTTTCCCCACTAGTCCTAGGTGGCTAGGCAGAGGACGACGGCGCAGCAGCGGCCGCCGAGCGATCCCTGACAGGGATCCTCCCGGCAACCCACCGCTGTGACAAAGGGACCAGGTCCTCTGAGGAAGGAGAAGAGGACCATTGAGGTGTTGGGGATGGAGAGACCCACAACTGTGAAGAGGAAATGCGGCCTTCGAAGGAGGGGAAGAGGAAGAGGACCATTGAGGTGTTGGGGATGGAGAGACTCGCAACTGTGAAGAGGAAACGCGATCCTCGGAAGGAGGGGAAGAGAACCATGAGGGCGACGAAGCCATGGAAGGAAAGTAGAGAGAGGTTAGCAGGACTGACCTAAATGAAGGAAGAAAGACGGCAAGGCAGGGAGGAGGAAGGCTTGGGTAAGGCTCAGGATTGGGAGGAAAGAAGGAAGTCTCGAAGATGCGAGGAGCCGAGTTCAAGGCAGCCCTCCTTTTATGCATCCTTTTCGAATCGTTCCATCCGATTCAGCTTATGCCACGTGCACACCTGTCACTGGGGAAAACACTTCAGCAATCACCCGGCACGTTGGGAGCAAGGATCCACGGCCAATGATCGGACGTCGGTTACGCCGGCCTCATGATGGAAATTATCTTTTCATGGAGATCAAGGGGCTTCCCTAATTTCGAGGAGGATCTCTCCAAATCTGATGGTAAGTGTTGACAAGATGATAATGTTGCGGTACCCCACATCTCCCATATTAAAGAGGCGTCACCCCTCAAGGACACGTGCCTCTCTCCACAATTAGAGGCATGCAGGGATCAACCACCAAGTGATTACATGCCCCTGTCGATGGGCAGGATACGTAACCGCACTATCTCAGGGGCAAGGGGGCATCTGATGTAACTGATTACGCCACATCAAGGCTGATGGAAAAGGTAACTGATGAAGATGAGGACTAAGTGAACAAGACCCAAGCCGACTCCAGAGTTGGTCTTCGGCCCTGACTCCTGAGTCGCCTCCAGCCCCAACTCCAGAGTTGGCCTCCAGCCTCGACTCCAGAGTCGGCCTTCAGCCCCAACCCCAGAGTCAACCTCCAAGACCTAGACAGACTTAAGAGTCGACCTTCGGCCCCGACTCCAGAATTGGCCTCCAGCCCTGGCTCCAGAGTCGATTTCCAGCACTGGCCCCAGAGTCGGGTCCAGCCGGTACTCTTGTGTTGACCCAATTATTGATTTTGATGATTAATAAAAGACATGAGTATATTCATTATGTTTCTAATGATTTAACAAGTGTTTCAGGGATTAAAAATGTTTGATCAATCAAAAAGAATAAAGAAACATATTTTGAATCAATGTTTTGAACACCCGACTTGGAGCCGACACCTGAAAAGTTGGAGCCGACTCCAACCTGTCAGGAATGGATTTTTTATCTGTCAGAACATACTTCAACGGTAAGATTTCTTTTCACCTAACCTCTAACGGCTATTTTCTTTGTGTTGAAAAATCCAAACATCTCAATGGCTATATTTTCCCACCTAAAACCTGGATTAAGAGATCTATAAAAAGGAGGAATCGTTCGTTTGAAAAAGTAGATAGGAAGGAGAGAAAAATAGAAAAAGGAAATATTTTGTGGAAAATCCAAAAATCTTGAGAGAGAAATCAAAAGGAAAGACTTAGAGCTTACATCAACCAATCCAAGAAAGTCCAAAGAGAAATACAAGGCATTCAAGTTCAAAATCGAAGGATTTTCCAAGTGAAGAAAAAGAAAGCAAAAGCCCTGATTTTTCCAACTTCTCAACTGCAATCTTTGTGAAGAATCTGAGCTGAGGCCTGATTCAACATTTCAAAGGAGAAGAGGAAAAGAAGAAAAGCTCAAATCAAATTCACTTCAAACAGGCTTTTCTTACCTTGTTTATTTAATTCCATATTTGCTCACTCAAGAGCTGTCTTGTATCGTAAAATCTATTTTTCAATTATTGTTTGCTAGTTCAATCAAGGGATTGAATTAGTGGAGGTTGTATACCTCGGTACAAGCTAAGGATAGCTTGTTGTTGGGTTATGTGCTGGTGAGCCCGGAAAACCAGCTGGGTTCGTTGTAATCCCGAGGAAACAAAAGTTTTGAGTTGTAAGCTTGTAAAACAACTCGGCTGTAATCAAGTAGATTATAGTGTGGACCCAAGTGATACTTGGGAGTGGACGTAGGTGTTGGATACACCGAACCACTATAAAATCCTTGTGTTTGCCATGTTTTGACTCTCTCACTCTATCTCTTTATTTGTGCTTAATATTTATCCTGCACTTAATCTCATTTATTCCAAAGCACATAGTTTTTATAAGATTAAATTTTTAAGAACCCAATTCACCCCCCTCTTGGGTTGCCATCTGGGCCAACAATTGGTATCAGAGCTTGTGCTCATTGTTTATTTGATCACACGATCAAGAGCTAAAGATCCAAATGGCAGCTCAAGCTGGATCTTCATTTGCTGAAGGTCATTCTACTAATAGACCTCCTTTGTTTAATGGTTTGAATTATTCTTATTGGAAAGCTAGAATGAAAATTTTTATTCAAGCTTTGGATTATGAACTTTGGAGTGTAATCACTAATGGATCAAGCACACCCACACACTTGGTAGATGGTTCAATATTTCCTAAACCGAAAGGGATTGGAATGAGAACGATAGGAAAATGGCTCAACTTAATGCAAAAGCCATGAATGTTTTATATTGTGCTTTAGATGCTAATGAGTTCAATAGAATTTCTACATGTATTTTCACAAAAGAAATTTGGGATAGATTAGAAGTTACCCATGAGGGTACTAATCAAGTTAAAGAATCTAAAATCAATATTCTAGTGCACAAGTATGAATTGTTTAGCATGGAACAAAATGAAACCATCACATGCATGTACACTAGATTTACTGATATTGTAAATGGTCTAAAAAGTCTTGGCAAGACCTACACTAACTCTGAATTGGTTCGTAAAATTCTTAGGTCTCTTCCAAGGACATGGGAAGCAAGGTAACTGCTATCCAAGAAGCCAAGGACCTCAACACCTTACCTTTGGAGGAGCTACTTGGATCATTGATGACCCATGAACTGACCATGAAGCAACATCAGGAGGAGAAGTCAAAAAGAAGAAAACAATTGCCCTTAAAGCTGTAGAAAAGGAGATAAGTAGCAGTGAGAAAGAAGAGAAAGATGATGAGACAGCTTTCCTTGCTAGAAATTTAATAGATTTATGCAAAGAAGGAGACCCTTCCATAAGAAAAGATATGGAACAAAAATGGAAGGAGAAAGAGAAAAAGAGAAGGAAAGGACAAAGAAAAAGAGAAAGACCCCCTCATATGTTATGAATGTAAGAAACCGGGCACTTTAGATATGATTGTCCTCAACTGAAAAAGGGGCACAAGAAGAAGAAAAAGGCATATGTTGCAACATGGAGTGAAAGTGATGAATTCTCATCCAAGGAGGAACAAAGGAAGTTGCAAACATTTGCTTTATGGTGAACGATAACAATGAGGTAAGTTCTGAAACACCTTGTGATGATTTTACTTTTGAAGAATTATATGATGCATTTAATGAATTAATTAGTGATTTTAAAGTTTTGAAAAAGAAGAACAAATCTTTAAAAGATGATAATTTAAATCTTGCCAAAGAGAAGGATAAACTAACTCATGAAGTTAAAAACTAAAATCTGAAAAAAAAATTTGCTAAAAGATAAAGAGTTAATTTCTAATAAAAATGTTAATTTAAAGAGAAGTTGATAAATATAGAAATATAGTTGATAAATTTACATATAGTTCTGAAAAACTTAATTTGCTATTGAGTAATCAAAGTTGTATTTGATAAGGCTGGATTAGGTTATAGACCTAATAAGAAACAAAAATATGTTAAAAATTTTTAGAAAAGAACAGGATAAGAATGATTTTTCATGTTATTGCTATAACAAGAAAGGACATAAAGCCTATGAATGCAATTTTAGAAAACTTAATAAAAATTTAAGTATTAAAGGAAAGAAAATATGGGTTCCAAAGGAACAATCTTTGTTGCTACTAACCATGAAGGACCCAAGAAAGCTTGGGTACCTAAACAAAAAGTTTGATTACTTTGCAGAATGTCTTGCGGCCAAAAGATCAAAACGAAAGTGGTATCTTGATAGCGGCTGCTCAAGGCACATGACGGGTGACAAGAAGCAATTCATCACCCTTGAAGATAAAAGAGGAGGAGTTGTCACATTTGGAGACAATGGTAAAGGCCAAATTATGGGATTTGGTAAAATTCAGATAACTCCCTTTACTTTTATAGAAAATATTTTATATGTAGATGGCTTAAAGCATAATTTAATTAGTATTAGCCAATTTGTGATAAAGGTTTCAAAGTTTCATTTGAAGCTTCTATCTGCACTGTTTCTAATCCCATTGACAATAGCATTGTATTTGTTGGTAATAGAAATGGCAATGTATACTTAATTGATTTAGATAATTTGTCTACTAGTAATCATTGCTTAGTAGCTAACAATGGTAATGAAAATGAGATTGGATGGTTATGGCATCGTAGATTAGGTCATGCAAGCACACACCTAATTTTAAAATTAATTAAAATGGATTT
Source organism: Calamus simplicifolius (assembly GCA_900491605.1). Classification (NCBI taxonomy): domain Eukaryota; kingdom Viridiplantae; phylum Streptophyta; class Magnoliopsida; order Arecales; family Arecaceae; genus Calamus; species Calamus simplicifolius. Next base: position 477,941 of record UESW01001537.1, on the reverse strand, counting down.
AGTTAAAGATCTTCCAAAGCTAGATTTTGAAAATAACAGAATTTGTGATGCATGTCAATTAGGCAAACAAACTAGAAACTCTTTCAAATCAAAAAATGTAGTTTCCACTTCTAGGCCATTAGAGCTACTTCATATGGACCTTTTTGGACCTACTAGAACCACTAGTCTAGGAGGAAAGAAATATGGTCTTGTGATAGTAGATGATTATTCTAGATACACTTGGGTATTGTTTCTGGCTCATAAGGATGAGACTTTCTCAATATTTCTGAAATTTTTCAAGAAAGTCACTAATGAGAAAAACAACACCATAGTCTCTTAGAAGTGATCATGGCACAGAATTTAAAAATCACTTATTTAAAAATTTTTGCACTGAACATGGCATTCATCATAATTTTTCTGCACCTAAACACCACAACAAAATAGAGTTGTAGAAAGAAAAAATAGGACTCTAGAAGATATGGCCCGTACCATGCTATGTGAAAGCCAACTCCCAAAGTACTTCTAGCGGAAGCTATAAACACGGCATGTTACATTCTTAATAGAGCCCTAATTAGGCCAATCCTTAAGAAAACACCTTATGAATTATGGAATAATAGAAAACCAAAGATAGGTTATTTTCATGTATTTGGCTGTAAATGTTTTATTCATAATAATGGAAAAGATAATCTTGGTAAATTTGATGCAAAATTTGATGAAGGCATATTCTTAGGATATTCAACAACTAGTAAAGCCTATAGAATATTTAATAAGAAATCCTTAATTGTAGAAGAATCTATTCATGTAGTTTTTTATGAGTCTTTAGCATCAAGTTCAGAAAATTTGATGATGAGGAAGATACAAATATACTAGAAGATATATTAAAAAATTAAATATAGATGTATCTTCAGATCATGAACAAGAAGCTAAAGATGATGATTCACCTAGGATTGATGATATTGATACTAATCATAATGAAGTTGATCTTCCTAGAGATTGGAGATATGCCTATGGTCATCCAAAGGAATTGATTATTGGTGATCCATCTCAAGGAGTAAGAACTAGGTCATCTATGAGGAATATCAATAATCATCTTGCATTTGTATCTCAAATTGAACCTAAAACTGTTGAAGAAGCTAAAAAAGATAGTAATTGGATGCTAGCTATGCAAGAAGAATTAAATCAATTCACTAGAAATAATGTATGGTCCCTAGTTGATAGACCTAAAGGTCATTCAGTAATAGGATCTAAATGGGTATTTAGAAATAAATTGGATGAAAATGGCATAGTAATTAGAAATAAAGCTAGATTAGTTGCAAAAGGATATAATCAAGAAGAAGGAATTGATTTTGATGAAACTTTTGCACCTGTAGCTAGATTAGAAGCAATTAGATTACTACTTGCATTTGCATGTCATATGAACATAAATTTATTTCAAATGGATGTTAAAAGTACATTTTTAAATGGTTTTATAAATGAGAAAGTATTTGTGGAACAACCACCTGGTTTTGAAGATCATGAATTTCCAAATCATGTTTTTAAATTGCACAAAGCACTATATGGTTTAAAACAAGCACCTAGAGCTTGGTATGATAGGTTAAGCAAATTTCTGATTGAAAATGATTTTACTAGAGGAAATGTAGACAAAACCTTATTTTTGAAAAGGAAAGAAAAACTTATTAGTAGTACAAATATATGTAGATGATATTGTATTCGGTGCTACTAACAATCTTTGTGTCAAGAATTTGCTAAGTTAATACAGGGTGAATTCGAAATGAGCATGATGGAAGAACTCAACTTCTTCCTAGGACTTCAAATCAAGCAAAGTAAAGAGGGGATTTTCATCAACCAAACAAAGTACACAAAGGAACTTCTCAAGAAGTTTGGAATGGAATCAATCAAACCCCTTGGAACACCTATGAGTCCTTCATGCAAATTAGACAAAGATGAAGATGGTAAGAAGGTAGATCAAAAATACTATAGAGGTATGATCGGTTCTCTACTTTACTTAACAGCAAGTAGACCAGATATCATGTTTGCTATTTATCTATGTGTTAGATTTCAATCAAAACCTAAAGAATCTCACTTAATTGCTAAGATATCTAAGTGGAACTAAAAATGTAGGATTATGGTATTCTAGAGACTCAACACTGAACTTAATTGCATATTCTGACTCTGACTATGCTGGATGTAAACTGGATAGAAAAAGTACAAGTGGTACATGTCAATTCTTAGGAAGTAACTTAATCTCTTGGTTTAGCAAAAAGTAAAATTCGGTTGCATTATCTACTGCTGAAGCAGAATATGTTGCAGCTGGAAGTTGCTGTGCTCAAATCCTTTAGATTAAGCGACAACTTGAAGATTATGGCATAACACTTGATAAAACTCCTATTAGATGTGATAATACAAGTGCAATCAATTTAACTAAGAATCCAATCCAACATTCAAGAACTAAACACATTGAAATTAGATATCATTTTAAGAGAACATGTAGCTAACAATGAAATTTGCCTTGATTATGTTAGTACTGAAGAACAATTAGCTGACATATTTAAAACCTTTGAGTGAAGAGAGATTTTGTTATCTTAGAGGTGAATTAGGGATTTGTGATCCTTTGGAATGACTTTGAAACCCCTAAGGAATGATTATCTAGATTTCTTTCATAATTTTAAGGACAACTTATCTAGTCATTTGAGCAATTTGATTCTCCATATTCCAAAGATTTTTTCAAAAATTTATTGATTTTATTTTGACAAGTTTTGGCTGTTTGAAACTCATTTATTTTTCTCTGAAACTGTCAGTGGAGTCGACACCTCAATTTGAGGAGTCGACACTCTTCTGTGTCGCTCTCGGTCTTTGACCTTGGAGCTGACACCGCTTAAGTGGAGCCGACTCCAGTTCGGGCGCTAACTGTGTTAGCGACTTGGAGTCGACACCCGACTTTGCGGGAGTCGACACCTGGTGGTCCCAAATTGACTATATTAGGGCAGAGTCGACACCTTCTGATTTTTATCTTCTCCAAACCCTTTCCAAATCTTCTCCAAACCCTCTCCAAACTTCCCAAAGTTAAATTCTCCTCAAATCAACCATTCCCTAAGATTCCTATGGCACCTAAGCGTAGGGGATCGGTCTTTGATGCTCCGTTGCTACAAGGAAGCGTACGGCTAGGCGTCCCGTCCGTGAACCTACTTCAAGTGATGATTCTTCTTCAACTCCCTCAGATAATCCTGGCCCCTCCTCTCCATAGGTAGATACCTTGCTGGGCGAGTTATAACCATGGGTAGGAAAGTTGATTTTGATTTTTTGAAGCCGAAGGTTTTGACATTGGTAGACAGATTAAAGAACTCGGTTGGGATAAAGTTTGTTCTTTGGATGTTCCTACTTATCCAGCTCTTGTTAAAGAATTTTATCTGAATTTATCTGAGGAGATGGTGGAATTGTTAGTTCAGTAAGAGGAAAGAGAATTCATTTTACTTTTCAAATTTTAGGAAATCTATTAAGTATTCCTGTCACTGGATTTGTTGCAAACATTCACAGTGAGAGATCAGCTGCTTTGTCAAGGATGTTAGGAAGGAAGGTAACTGAATTTGAAAGATTAGGGCAAACCAATTGCCACTTGAGCTTAGGTTGTTGCATAACATTTGCAGTAGGATTCTATTTCCCAAGACTGGCCGTTTTGAGTATGTCTCAGAACGAGACATTGTAGTCATGGATAGTATCTTGACGGGTCAGCCAATAAATCTTGCTGGGATGATGATATGGTATATGGCTGAGGCTGGGGGCAAGAGGAGATCTTCATTGCCTTATGGGATGATTCTAACCTTGGTATTTAGAAGTCAAGGAGTAGTTATTTCTAAGAATGAGCCATCGAAAAACCTAAGGCACACTGACTACTACAGCTTAGCTACTGTGCACAGGATGGGATTTGTGAAAGTGGATGGTAAATGGGAGAGAAAAGGTCATACTGGAGACAGGGTTGCTGAGACTAATGTGCCTGGCCCTTCTGAGGCAGGACCATCTGTGAGACACAGCTCACCAGAACCCAGTCAGGATGTACCTCCAGCTCCACCTATTCCTTTTGCTTTTGATCAGTCATCTATTGGTTTTTCAGATATTCAGTTAGAACAGCTTAGAAGTATTTTTGCTACTCACAAGAAGAGATGAAATCTGAGCTAGATAGCCAATTCATGAACCTGAGAGAGACCCTTTATTCTTTGGATGAAAGAATTGGCAAAATTGAGTCTACACTTGGAGCCTCCGCTGAACTTTAAAGAATGATCTCAAGAACATTTTTGAAGAACTTAAAGATATTTGTGGAGATTCAGAGACTTATTCCAAATGTAATGCTGAGCTCAGGATAAAATTATGACTGCATGTACATTTGTTGATGAAAGACTGAAGGCTTTTGTCAAAACTCAAAGTGAAGGAATGGAAAAAATAGTAGAAGAATTGCAAAGACATCTTAGAACTAATTTTTGATCATATTGTAATGAAGTTCTTTGATGATGTTTAGTTTGAACATATTTTGATTTACTTTTCATTAAAATTTTGATGTAATGAAGTTTAGTTTGAAAGTTTGATGTAATGAAGTTTCTTTTTGAAATATGATGTAATGTTTGGCATTATGATGTAATGAACCTATTTGATACTTAATGAATGTCATTTGATCTTTGAAGCATCTATCAATTTTGTCATTTCACTTAAAACTTCATAACCTTTTTGTTGATTACAAAAAAGGGGGAAAAGTTATTGATAGTCATATGCATTGAAAGTTATAAAAGGGAAGAGTACTTAATTGCATATTTGTAGATGCATTGGAAAATTAAGCTTAATTAATTGTATATATGCATTGAAAGGATGAATAGATGTTAAAATTGATATAACTGTTTAATTGGTATCAAACATTAAAAGTTTACTGTTAAAAGGAAAGAATAGATATTAAATTGAGCATCATAGGGGGAGCTACCTCATTCAGGGGGAGCTTACCTGTGAGGACTAAATATTTGAGAAATTTGAGCTGAAAATCTTATTGTCTAACTCATGCATATACTCATTGTTTTTATAATCATCAAAAAGGAGGAGATTGTTGACCCAATTATTGATTTTGATGATTAATAAAAACATGAGTATATTCATTATGTTTCTAATAGATTTAACAAGTTTCAGGGATTAAAAATGTTTGATCAATCAAAAATAATAAAGAAACATGTTTTGAATCAATTTTAAAAGAAATTTTCAAAGTTCAGAGCTTGGAGTCGACACCCAAATAGTCAGGAGCCGACCCCAAGGCATATCAGAAAGTTTCTGGGATTTTGGCATGGTCTGGAGTCGACACACAGGGTTTCGGAGCCGACTCCAACATGAGATACAGAGAAGTGCATTCTGTTTCAGTTTCTGGAGCCGACCCTAGAATTTAGGAGCCGACACCTAGATTTCGGGAGCCGACACCTGAGTATCTGGAGCCGACTCTAACCTGAGAACAGAGAGCGTGTTTTATGGATTTTTGGAGCCGACACTTACAGTTTTCCGGAGCCGACTCCCGAAAGCGACGAGCCGACACTTACCTTTCTCGGAGCCGACTCCCAACAACTTTTTCTTTGCTATTTTTGAACACCCGACTTGGAGCCGACACCTAAAAAGTTGGAGCCGACTCCAACCTGTCAGGAATGGATTTTTTATCTGTCAGAACGTACTTCAACGGTAAGATTTCTTTTCACCTAACCTCTAACGGCTATTTTCTTTGTGTGTAGAAGAATACAAACATCTCCAACGGCTATATTTTCCACCTAAAACCTGGATTAAGAGATCTATAAAAAGGGAAACCGTTCGTTTGAAAAAGTAGATAGGAAGGAGAGAAAAATAGAAAAGGAAATATTTTGTGGAAAATCCAAAAATCTTGAGAGAGAAATCAAAAGGAAAGACTCAGAGCTTACATCAACCAATCCAAGAAGTCCAAAGAGAAATACAAGGCATTCAAGTTCAAAATCGAAGGATTTTCAAGTGAAGAAAAAGAAAGCAAAAGCCCTGATTTTTCCAACTTCTCAACTGCAATCTTTGTGAAGAATCTGAGCTGAGGCCTGATTCAACATTTCAAAGAGAAGAGGAAAAGAACAAAAGCTCAAATCAAATTCGCTTCAAACAGGCTTTTCTTACCCTTGTTTATTTAATTCATATTTGCTCACTCAAGGAGCTGTCTTGTATCGTAAAATCTATTTTTCAATTATTGTTTGCTAGTTCAATCAAGGGATTGAATTAGTGGAGGTTGTATACCTCGGTACAAGCTAAGGATAGCTTGTTATTGGGTTATGTGCTGGTGAGCCCGAAAAACCAGCTGGGTTCATTGTAATCCCGGGGAAACAAAAGTTTTGAGTTGTAAGCTTGTAAAACAACTCGGCTGTAATCAAGTAGATTATAGTGTGGACCCAAGTGATGCTTGGGAGTGGACGTAGGTGTTGGATACACTGAACCACTATAAAATCCTTGTGTTTGCCATGTTTTGACTCTCTCACTCTATCTCTTTATTTGTGCTTAATATTTATCCTGCACTTAATCTCATTTATTCCAAAGCACATAGTTTTTTATAAGATTAAATTTTTAAGAACCCAATTCACCCCCCTCTTGGGTTGCCATCTGGGCCAACATCTTGGCCCCCACGTGTCCTCCTGACACCTGCAACCACCACGTGGCCCTTCTGACACCTGCAACTACCACGTGGCCCATCTACCACCTGCAATTGCACGTGGCCCCCATGGCCACTGCCAGTTGTGGGGCACGCCTGATAAGACCAGGCCTACCTACCAACTGCAGTGCTGCACCAGGAGGGGGAGGGAATGGCAGTACGCCCTTGACCAGCTCAAGGTAGTTGTGACCTATCCTTATCGACCTTGTCGTCGGTCCCCCGCCAGACAATGATATCTCGGATTCAAAAACCTTCCAAAAAAGGGTAAGAGAGACCTCTGAACATGTATAAAAGCCTTCACTCATAACGAGAGAAAGGATCTGAACTCCAAGTGATTCGATTAAGTCTTTTAGTCCACTATTACTGTTTTCCAAGTCACTCACTTGAGCATTGAAGGGTCCCCACCGGAGCTTTAAGGACTTTCTTGTACGATTTTCATCCGAAGGAGACATCAGGAGATTCTTAGACCTGTGCTCACCATCCTCCAGATCCTCTCTGCTACCTAGTTTGAGGAGCGTGATTTGGCGGCAATAGGCCCCACTCCCAAGTGGAGGACAATGTCGTAGAGGCAAGACAAAAGGGGAGGCACTTCTTCTGATCTTTCCTTTTTATTGCTCTTAGGGGACAACCTGGGGAAGGGGATTTGATTGAAGTGGAAACGGAAGGGAAGATTCGGAGAAGATGAAGGCTGCATTTCATTTTCAGAGCATTTTTTATTTTTATTTTCAATCACTGAAAGCAGTTTTCATCTTCCTAGAGGTGATGTGAACAGCTAAAATGGCCGTAATTTTTTTGAAAATGACGTAATGGTAACTTACCGATGAGGATAGGCATCGTGAAAAAATAAGTGAAGTAATGTTTGAAAAGAATAATTTCATTTTGATGAAAAGAAGAGAATGATTTTGTTTTTATGGAAGAGAAAGAAGTAGGAATAATTTTGTTAAAACAAAATTATCAGATTATAATATCTTTGATAATATGGATAACCACCTCGTTTAAACTAATCTAGATTGCATTAATCCAGATTACTACTACAAAATAGATTACCATTAAAATATATACTAAACATAGTTATCTAGTAGGTCCAATTTAAATTACTAATAATCTGAATAGACTAACTACCAAAATTAATGTAAGAGTGTAGTTATTGACAGGTATTAATCCTCTCCCTTTTCAATTACAATTGGCATTCCCAGAGATGAAAGTACTGATAATATATATTTACAATATATATTTCTTTAAAAATATAATATATAAATAAATTTTTAGTTAGATCTTTCGAGTTACTAAGATGACCTCATGTCTTATGGGGCTCCGGTTGATATAAATACCCTTTTCTTTTAAATTTATTATGGGGCTTTTTACCAAAATTGTTCCACTCCAATGACATTAATCCTCATCTCTGGTATTTACTTCCATCTTTAATAGAACCAATTTACCCCTTATTTTTGTCTTATAAAAAACATACCTTTGACTCACATTGATAGATTTGTTGCTATGTAAAATTAGATTTAAAAAATTTAGATTAAATTATTGAGTAAGATTAACAAATACACATAATGATAGTGCCGGTGGTAGAGCCAAAATCTTTAATTAGAAAAGACAACAAACTAAATAACTAGTATATTTTTTATTTTTAAATTATTTTTTAATATTATACTTGAGAAAAATATTTTTTTACTTTTAGAAACCGATCTCATAATTTTACAATTATCCTTCAAATTTTTATTTAAGAGAAGGCAATTTTCATGAAATCCATATGTATCAAATTTAAACCATAGAAAATCTTTGAAAATTTTGGAAGGGGTAATTGCTCGCCGTCTTATTTGTGGGACTCCATTCATGATAATGCCTAATAAAAATTTCACAAAACTAAAGTAAAAGGCAGTGTAAAGTTTTTAGAAAAATCCATTTTATATGTATGAGCTAAATAACATTATCCAAATGATGAGAATGTCCAACAGATGCAGCATGAATTTTTTAAAACTGTTCATCTTATAACAATCTGCAGGATGCTTATTAGACTTCTAAGTTTAATATAGTTTTACTAATTTAAGGATAATAATATTTGATGAAAATTAAAGAATAAATTTTTCTCACTTCATTTCTTGTATAATACACAAACACTACAAGAAAATTTAAATATAGCGACACCCAAATGCATCGCTAATACGTCGCTAAACACCCTATAGCGACGCATTAGCGATGCAATTACGGTATCGCTGCGATGGTCGTCGCAATCTCAATTTATCGCAATTGCGTCGCTTAACAGCGACTCTCTGCGACGCAATAAATGCGTGCAATATATTGCGACAATTAAATGCGTCGCAATATTGCGATGCAATTAAATGCGTGCAATATTGCGACGCAACATACATGCGTCGCTAATTTTAAAAATAATTTTTTAAAAATATTTGCGATGAAAAACCTCATCGCAATTGAGTCGCTAATTAATTAATTTATTTTTAAAAAAATTAATTAGCGATGCATTAGCGACTTAAATTGCATCGCTAATATTTCTAAATTATTATTATTAAATATTGCGATGCATTTAGTTGCGTTGCAATATTTAATAATAATATTTTAGATATATTAGCGACGCAATTTTAGTCGCTAATGCGTCGCTAATTAATTTTTTTAAAAATATTGCGACGCCAATCATTGCGTCGTAATATTTAATAATAATATTTTAAAATATTAGCGATGCAATTTCAGTCGCTAATGCGTCGCTAATTAATTTTTTTAAAAAAAATAAAATATTAAAAATTAAAACGGTTAATACAATTTCGTTACATTTAAATATTGATCGAAACATTCTTCACTCATATTGATCCAAACAATAATCATTCAATTTTAAAAATAATTAATATATTAAAATTTTGAAGTTTTCATGTACAAATATAAAAAGTAAAAAAAAATACATCAAGAATCCGCGCGATCACGTGGAGGCTGGAAACCCTGCGACATGCGGCTAACCATATCCTGCAACTGACGCATCTGATCTCGCACGTCTGCAAGCTCCTGCTGATGGCCTTGCATACGCTGCTCGAACTCGTGCTCGAACTCCTGCCGAACCTCCTGCCGAACCTCCTCCGTAATAGATCTCCGAATGTCGTCTAAACGCTCGGCAGGAATATCACCAGAATATCGCGAGCTGGAGGCCTGATGGGAAAAATATGCAGAAGCTCTAGTGCCCAGACCATAGACCCTGCGGTCTCGCGGCTGGGCACCAACAGCCTCCAAAAACACACGTCGACTCTCCTCTGCTGAGAGTTCGACGGGCGTCTCCCCATCAGTGGAGTCGACCTGCGATGCCTGGGAGCGAAGCTCCTCGACTCGTGTCTTTGAATTATAAAATCAACAATAATAAATTTCTCTAAATAAAATTTTAGAAATTAAACAGATACTACATAAAGCTAATTTCTTACCGCAACCTCCCGTGATCGCGTATCGACCCAGGAACCGTCCCTCCTGGTGTGTGTCGCCCTGAATAGACGAAACTCACCAGGATCTCCGCCCTCCTGCTCAGACTATAACAATAAAAAAATTGATATTAATGCAAATATTTGTAAATAACTAAATTAGTAATTAAATTATTTATGTTTTCTTACCATACGGCGTCTGTGCTCCTGAATCGAAATGGAGCCCGAAGTGTGGCGGGAAGAGACCCGTGCCAGGACCGCCCTCTCGGATCGGCGGTTCGTGCTGGCTGATGCGGACCTCTGCGCCAGCCATCGGACTGCCAGGCCTGCTGCCACTCATGCCAAATACCCTCTGGCACATGCGCAGGATGTTGACCCGATGACCTCCAACGATGAAGCATGTCGGAGTATCGGCGTCCCGTAAGAGCCTCCCATGCTGCCCTAATGGCATCATGGCTGGCAGGGTCCCACGTAAACTTTTTCTGCATTAAAATAAATAGTTAGTTTCAGAATTTATTAAGATTAAGAAAATTTATATCAGTGATAAATTGTATTTAATAAGTTTACCTGAAACTCAGAAAAATAAAACTCCCTCGTGGCTGCAGATACGTGGTGACAATCGTAGCCACTGGGATCTGCACGCCTCTGAAATACGGAGTTGATGTGGCTCGATACATGATGCTGCTCAATAAATCTGTTAAAAAAATGCATGTTTATAAGTAATTGACTTAAAAACATAAACATATATTTTTAATTATTATATACTTACAGCCCATGAGCATCCAGTCGAAGTACGGTGCGGCCGATGGTGGAAGAACTCTCGGAGGTATGTGCCGATCGGCTGGATGGTAATACCAATGCAGGATCACCGCCGACTACTGGAGAGATCGAAGGCTGTGCGATGTATGGAGATCCGAACTCTCCATCTCCAAAGCTCATGTGATCTGATGCAGCAGGGCTACGTCCCTGCTCACTCCGTATGTCGTCGGTAGATCTACCTCTGCCCGTCATACTGAAAATACTAAAGATTCATGCAATTAAATTACGATTAATGATTGACTATGTAAAAATTTAACACTTATAAAATAAAGTTGAATTTAAAAAAACCTCTATGTTTAATCGGTGTCATTTGTTTCGTGAAATGTTGGTTCAACATCCGATGCCGTATCGGACTGCGATTCAGTTTCATTATCATCGGAAGGAAACCAAACATTTGCATCGCAATTTCTTGGACATCACCATTTGGATCTCTAAGTGATGTTTCAGGAGCCCTTGTGTCGTCCTCAATTGCATGCATTTCCATCTCATCCTCTTGAAATGCAGGGCACTCGGCTGATTGACTTGATGAACTCTCCTCTAATACGATTGTTGAACGTGGGACGATTTTAGAAACAGCCCACCAATCTCGCTTGTCGTTGCGCAAACTTGGATATCCGCAGTAAAACACTTGCTGAGCTTGGGATGCAAGGATGAATGGTTCATATTTCTGCAATCTTCGTCGATGGTTCACTTCAACCAAATTGTAGTCGTTATGAACCCTTTTGCCCACAGGAACTGTCGGATCGAACCAATCGCAACGAAACAATACGGTTCGTTTCATAGGCCAACCGGGATATTCAACTTCAACCACCTCTACTAACTTTCCGTAATAATCCTGCATATTTGCTCCAACACTTTCTCCTTTAACACACACGCCCCAGTTCTGCGTGCCTCTTGAAGCTGCTAATCGTTCAATCTAAAATTTGTACCCATTAACAAAATAGCCAGTAGAGGTTGTTACGGTCTTCAATGGCCATTGCGATAGACATTTAATGAAAATATTGTCGGTTGTGGACCATGGACCGTTTACCTATAAATTAATAAGCTATTCACAACCAATTCAAAAAATAAAAGCCATTATTGAAATTGATTGAGTGATACTACTCACAAATTCATAAAACCAGTAAGCAAACTCCGTTTCTAACTTCTGCCCAATTGCAACTTGACTGATGTCGGGATTCATCTGTCGTTGTCTATCATAATACATCCTTATGGGATGATAAGGATTAAAACTTATGTTAGCAATTAAATATTATGGTATATTGTAATTTAAATTAGAAGTTCCAATTAAGCATTGAAGTATACACTTACTCAATATATGGATCGACTTCTCTACAGTTCATTAGGATGTAATAATGTGCTGCATTATACTCCATATCGCTAAGATTTCTTGACTTCTGCCCTCCAAATGAATGGCCGATACCTTTAAAAATTGATATTCTACCGTCATTAGGTTCTCCTTCGTCCACACATACGTCATCGTTATGACCAAGATTTTGGCTCCTCGTGTGGACGTGACCCTCAAAGTAATGCGAGGAAAAGCTGAAACTTCTTCGACCAAGTGTGCATTACATATAGAACCTTCAACCTTGCCTTATTACGCACATTATTTTTTAACTTCTTAAGGTACCTATATGTAAAGTTGAGACAAAAAATTAACCAATTTTCTTGCAATGAAATAATATTTGAAATGTCAACATGTCTTAATGATGTATATATTTACCTCTTGAAAGGATACATCCAGTGATACTGCACGGGACCAGCTATGCTCGCTTCGTATGGCAAGTGAACCGGTAAATGCTCCATTGAGTCAAAAAAACTGGGAGGAAATATTTGCTCCAGCTTGCATAAAATAATTGGAATTTCCTCCTCAAGCCTTGCCATGGATGCAGAAGTAATGACTGCGGCAGATAACTCCTTGAAGAACAAGCTGAGCTCCGTCAATGCCTTCCAGACATGTTACGGAAGCAACTCACGAAAAGCTATAGGCAATAACCGTTGCATGAAAACATGGCAGTCGTGACTCTTCATGCCGAACAACTTGAGCTTATGCATGTCCACACACCTACCAATATTTGAGGCATAACCATCTGGAAATTTTAACCCTCTAAGCCAGTTACATAAAACTTCTCGTGAATTTCTGTCAAGAGTGTAACAGGCTTTAGGATAGGTCCCGTCGGCACTCCTCTCAAATCACCTCTTCTGCAATACTGATTAAGTTCTTCTCTTGACTTTGCAGTGTCTTTGGTTTTTCCCGGGATGTTTAGCACCGTGTTAAATATGTTATCAAAGAAATTTTTCTCGATATGCATAACATCCAAGTTGTGCCGGATGAGATTTGTGCTCCAATAAGGCAAATCCCAAAATATACTCCGCTTCTTCCAGTTATGTTCTTTACATATACGGCCATTTATTCTATCTGCATCCGGTTCCCAAGCATACCTCAACCCTAAATGCTCTATAGTATCAAATATATCCGTGCCGGACCTAACCGGTTCGGCGAATTTTGTGACTGCTTTGTTCTTCCGGAAGGCGATCAAGTTACGCCTGTAAGGATGATTTGGGGGCAAGAACTTCCTATGATTATCAAACCATGACTGCTTACCACTCTTCTGCAATGTAAATGCATCCGAATCATACATGCAATGAGAGCATGCCAGACGTCCAGCAGTGCTCCAACCAGACAACATTGCATATGCCGGGAAGTCACTTATTGTCCACATCAAAGCAGCTCTCATGATGAAATTCTGTTTCATAGAAATGTCGTAGGCTACGACTCCTGTTTCCCACAACATTTTCAATTCGGCCACCAACGGTTGCAGGAAGACATCAATCTTTTCCTTTGGATTTGATGGTCTGGAACCAAAACTGTCAAAAACATTGCAGTATCTTTCATGCACTTCCATGGAGGAAGGTTATATACAGTCAGTATCATAGGCCAACATGAATACTGTTGCCCGCTTGACCAAATGGTTGGAAGCCATCGGTACAAAGACCTAATCTCACATTCCTTATATCTTCAGCGAAATCAGGATGATTTTCATTGAAATGCTTCCAAGCTTTTGAATCTGATGGATGCCGCATTTCATCCTCTTTGGATTCATGTTCGGCATGCCATCTCATATCAGCAGTTGTAGCCTCAGATCTGTATAATCTCTGCAGGCATGGAGTAAGAGGAAAGTAATGCATCCTCTTGTAAGGAACACTTTTCCTCCTACTTGTACTAGCTCTCCCTTCGCCATTTTTGTACCTCGATTGCCCACAAATCTTACACCATCTCAGCTCTGAGTCTTCACCCCAATATATCATACAATTGTTCAAGCAACAATCGATCTTATTAACCGGGAGCCCAAGCCCACACAACAACTTCTTCGTTGAGTAAAAACTGTCTGCTACAACATTATCATTTGGCAAAATTTTCTTGATTAACCCAGCTACAGAATTAAACACTTTTCTGATAATCGATGTTCTGCCTTAATATTCAACAACCGAGCAGTCGTAGACAATTGGGAATGACCCTCACAACCAGGATACAATTCTTGATTTGCAGCATGCAACATATCATAAAATTGTTGTGCATCTGGATTTGGTTCTTCCATAAATGTATTCTGATTGAATTCATTACCCGATGCATTCATCACCATTTCTTCATATGTGTTTAAATTCACAAATGGTTCATCTTCGGGAATTGACACTTGTTGGCTTGTAACAGCTACCGGAATTTCCTCCGGTTCACCATGATAGTACCAAACATTGTAATCAGGAACAAACCCCTTTTTACACAAATGCACCTTAACAGTTTCAACATCTCTGTAGGCTTTATTCTGACACCTGTGGAAGTTGCATGGGCACCTAATCCTAGGCCCATCCATCCATTCAGGTTGGCTACATGCAAATGCGATAAATTCTTCCAATCCATTCAGAAAATCTGGATTAAGCAAGCCATCTTTTATCCTTGCATACATCCACGAGCGAGCCCCGCTCATTTTTGACCGACTTATACAATTTCTGGTATACCATTAAAGGAAACCATAATATAAAACTATATTAGCATTAGTACATATATAACTAAATTATTTCTTTTACTCAACTAAGGTAAATAACAACTACTTAAATCATTTATAACTAAACCAATTTTCTTTTACACAACTAAGGTCCTACCCTGCAAGGCCGTGCCACGGCTACGATCCTTGCCATGTGCTAGCAAGGACCGAGGCACAGGTTCATGCCAGGCTAATGCTAGGGATTGGGTTCAGGCCGGGCCGCAATGCGGTCCGTTCAATCATCGGACTTCACAAGCAATCAAGTGTCCTAAATTAATTCCACCTTCACTCCATGTCTAAAAGGTGAGGCCCTATCCCATTCAAGAATATTTTTGTGATATGTTATTCTGCTATTAATTATCATCGATGGTTTACGTTGAAATTTTAGCAGCATTTCCCCATATGTTCTCCTAAATGTGTGGCATATATGCCACACTAGGAGAACGCATGAGCAAATACAAACCGCAATCTCAACCAACAATGATTAATAGCAGACAACATATCACAAAAAATATTCTCAAACTGTCCACCAGGACAATTTGAGAATTTGCAAGACTAAGTCTTACAAATTCTCAAACGGGTCTAAAGGTTATAGTGCTGTGATTAATAATATGAAAATCCGAAGACAATCGAACTTATGCTTGTTATTCATAAATTCTTGTCAATTATACATATATAGGAATAGTGTTCTATATATATAACTGACTTCTTAAGATTATTATGTCCAATATAAATGTTTGTGAAGTCTAAAATATAAATCATTGAACCTGGTAAATTGTTGCTGAAAATTAAATAAAACTACAACAAGACTTTCATTCTAGCATTACATAATTTAATGCATCATTTAATTTGAAGCAGAATGTAAATAATCAAGACATAACAATTGTAAATAACTACAAATGTACATATATTATTGCATAAACAGCTTTAAAGAAACCCTAATAATAGAATTAGTCTTTTTTAACCCTTAACTAAGAGTGACAATAGTAGTCTAAAACATGTTATTAGATATGAAACATAAATATAATAATATTTTTTAATTAAATAATGATGATCATTAATAATCTAAATCATTGAATATGATGTTACTATTTCTAAACATTTATACATCAAAAATTTATAAGATTTAGATACTTTTAACTGCATTAAGTGATCAAAAAATGGATTGTTTAAATTAATAACATCAATTTTTCCAACTTGATGCATAAGCTGAACATTTTAATTCAATTTCTACATCTAATGGTTTAAAGCATGAATGCAAAACCATTATTATGTAATTACTTTTTTTTTAAACGGTGGCCTGGCCACTGTGGCCAGGCCACCGCCGTCCATGGCCACCAACGTGGCCGGCGCCTCAGGGGTGGGGGAAAAACTCCACCCCATTTTCATTCTTTTTTAAACGGTGGCCTGGCCACTGTGGCCAGGCCACCACCGGCCACGGCAACGGCAGTGGCCATCGTCTTCGGCCGCGGCCGTGGCCTGAGACGACGGCCATGGCCGCCGCTGTGGCCAGCGCCTCAGGGGTGGGGAAAAACCCCATCGCAATACTTTTTTTTTTTAAACGGTGGCCTGGCTACCGTGGCTAGGCCATCGCCGGCCATGGCAGTGGTCGTGGCCGGCGCCTCAGGGGTGGGGGAAAAACCCCACCACCCCAACAAATTTTTTTTTAAACGGTGGCCTGGCCACGGTGGCCAGGCCACCGCCGGCCACGGCCGCCGCCGTGGCCGTGGCCTCACGGAAACGGGAGGGCAAGGGAGTGGGGGAGGGGGGCTTACCTCGCGGGGGGGGGGGGGGGGGGGGGGGGCTGCCGCCGGTGGCTCCTAACGCCGGGGGAGAGGGCGGGGGGAGGCGGAGGAGGGGGACGGCGCAGATTAGGGTTAGAAGAGGAAGAAGAAGAGGCCGGGGGGGCCGGGCGCGACTCGGATTATATACTAGGGTTTAGCAATGCAATTTTGCGTCACTAAACCCTCGCTATTTTTTTAAAAAAAAATTATTATGGATTAGCGACGCAATTATGCGTAGCTAATCTGTCGCTAATGTATCTTTTTTTATTATTTTCTGGGAAACTTAGTGACTCAAATATTATATCGCTAATGAGTCGCTAATTTGGCGGCAATGACCGACGGAAAATTTTTTTTATTTTCAGAGAAAATGCATCGATAATGCATCGCAATTTTTTTATTTGATAATTATATTTGATAAAAATTATTTTTTCTAAAAATAATTGCAACGCATATGGTTGCGTTGCAATGTTTTATTTTTAAATTTTGTATAACATTTATTTTTAAAAAAAAAACTTTGTGACGCAATAGATGCGTCGCAAGTTAATAATTTTTTTTTAATTTTCTAATTTATTACGTCGCTAATGCGTCGCTATTTAACGTAATTTATTTTTTAAAAAACTTTGCGATGCAATGATTTGCGTCGCATATTTTTATTTCATAATTATATTTGATAAAAATTATTTTTTCTTAAAATAACTGCGACGCATATGGTTGTGTCGCAATGTTTTATTTTAAATTTTTTTATAACATTTATTTTTTAAAAAAATATTGCAACGCAATAGATGCATCGCAAAATTAAAAAAAAATTTAATTTTCTGATTTATTGTGTTGCTAATGCGTCACTATTTAACATAATTTAATTTTTTTTAAAATATTTGCGATGCACTGATTTGCGTCGCAATATTTCTATTTGATAATTATATTTGATAAAAAATACTTTTCTTAAAATCTTTGCGATGCATATGGTTGCATCACAATGTTTTATTTTCAATTTTTTTATAATTTTTTTTAAAAAAAATATCGCGATGCAAAATATGCATCGCAAAATTAAATTTTTTTTTTAATTTTCTGGTTTATTGCGTCGCTAATGCGTCGTTATTTAACATAATTTATTTTTAAAAAAATATTTGTGATGCACAAATTTGCGTCGCAATATTTTTATTTGATAATTATTTAACATAATCGATCTCAGGCCGTTGCGATCGATCCGATCGGCAATGATCCGACGGTTATGATCGATCCAAGCCATGATCCTGATCGGCGACGATCAATCTCGGACCGTTGCGATCGGTCCGATCGATGATGATCCGACGGTTGCGATCGATCCAAGCCATGATCCCGGTCGGCAACGATCGATCTCGGACCATTGCGATCGGTCCAATCGGCGACGATCTAACGGTTGCGATCGATCTTGGACCATCGCGATCGATGCGATCGGCGATGATCCGATGGTTGCGATCGATCCAAGCCCTGATCTCGATCGGCGATGACCAATCTTGGGCAATTGTGATCGGTCCGATCGGCGACGATCCAACGGTTGTGATCGATCCAAGTCCTGATCTCGATCGACGACGATCGATCTCGGGCCGTTACGATCGATCCGATCGGCAACGATCTAACGGTTGCGATCGATCCAAGCCGTGATCCCAATCGGCAACGATCAATCTTGGACCATTGCGATCGATCCGATCGGTGATGATCCGACGATTACGATCGATCCAAACCCTGATCCCGATCGGCGACGATCGATCTCGAGCCGTTGCGATCGATCCGATCGGCAACGATCTGATGGTTGCAATCGATCCAAGCCATGATTCCGATCGGCGACGATCGATCTCGGACCGTTGCGATCGATCCGATCGGCGACGATCCAACGGTTGCGATCGATCCAAGCCCTGATCCCGATCGGCGACGACCGATCTCGGGCCATTTGCGATCAGTCCGATCGGCGACGATCCGATGGTTGCGATCGATGCAACCCTGATCCCGATCGGCAATGATCGATCTCGGGCCATTGCGATCCGATCGGCAACGATCCAATGGTTGCGATCGATCCAAGCTGTGATCCCGATCGGCGATGATCGATCTTGGACCATCGTGATCGATCCGACCGGCGATGATTCAACGGTTGTGATCGATCCAAGCCATGATCCCGGTCGGTGATGACCGATCTCGGACTGTTGCAATCAGTCCGATCAGCGATGATCCGACGGTTGCGATCGATCCAAGCCATGATCCCGATCGGCGATGATCGATCTCGGACCGTCGCAATCGATCCGATCGGCGACGATCCGACGGTTGCGATCGATCCAAGCCCTGATCCCGATCGGCGATGATCGATCTTGGGCAGTTGTGATCGATCCGATCGACAATGATCCGACGGTTGCGATCAATCCAAGCCCTGATCCTGATCGGTGACGATCGATCTTGGGCCATTGCGATCAATCTGATCGGCAACGATCTGACGGTTGCGATCGATCCAAGCCGTGATCCCGATCGGCAACGATCGATCTCGGACCATCGCAATCGATCCGATCGGCGACGATCCAATGGTTGCGATCGATCCAAGCCATGATCCCGGTCGACGACGACCGATCTCGGACCATTGCATCGGTCCGATCGGTGATGATCCGACGGTTGCGATCGATCCAAGCCCTGATCCCGATCGGCGACGATCGATCTTCGACCATTGCGATCGATCTGATCGGCGACGATCCGACTGTTGCGATCGATCCAAGCCATGATCTCAATCGGCAATGATCGATCTCGACCATCGCGATCGATCCGATCGGCGACGATCTGACGGTTGCAATCGATCCAAGCCCTAATCCTGATCGGCATCGACTGATCTCAGACCATTGCGATCGGTCCGATTGGCGACGATCCGACAGTTGCGATCAATCCAAGCCGTGATACAGATCGGCGATGATCGATCTCGAACCGTCGCGATCGATCCAATCAGCGACGATCTGACGGTTGCGATCAATCCAAGCTATGATCCCGATCAGCGACGATCGATCTCGGACCGTCCCGATCGATCTGATCGGCAACAATCCAACGATTGCGATAGATCTAAGCCATGATCCCGATCGGCGACGATCGATCTCGGACCGTTGCGATCGGTTCGATTGGCAACGATCCAACGGTTGCGATCGATCCAAGCCCTAATCCTGATCGACGACGATCGATCTCGAGCCGTTGCGATCGATCCGATCGACAACGATTCGACGGTTGCGATCGATCCAAGCCGTGATCCCGATCGGCGACGATCGATCTCGGACCGTTGCAATCGATTCGATCGGCTATGATCCAACGGTTACGATCAATCCAAGCCATGATCCCGGTCGGCGATGACCGATCTCAGACCGTTGCGATCGATCTGATCGGCGACAATCCAATGGTTGCGATCGACCCAAGCCGTGATCCCGATCGGCGACGATCGATCTCGGACTATCGCGATCGATTCGATTGGCGATGATCCAACGGTTGCGATCGATCCAAGCCATGATCCTGAACGGCGATGACCGATCCGATGCATGTACCAAAATTAATTTTTTTAAAACAATTGCGATGCATTTCATTACGTCGCAATATTTATTTTTAATTTTTTTATCTTTTAATTATATTTTATAAAATTATTTTTTAAAAAAAACATTGCGACGCATTATTTGCGTTGCTAAATTAAAAATTAATTTTTTAATTTTTGATTTATTGCGTCGCTAATGCGTCGCTACTTAACATAATTAATTTTTAAAAAAAATATTGCGACGCAATCAAATGCGTCGCAATATTTTTATTTCATAATTACTTTTAATTTTTTTATAAAATTTATTTTTTAAAAATATTTCAATGCAATACTTGCGTCGCTAAATAAAAAATTATTTTTATTAATTTTTTATTTTATTGCGTCACTATTTAAAATAATAATTTTTTAAAAACATTGCAACGCACTGAATTGCGTTGCAATATTTTTATTTCATAATTATATTTTATAAAATTAATTTAATTTAAAATAATTGTGACACAATACTTGCGTCACTAAATTTAAAAAAAAATTAAATTTCCTGGTTTATTGCATTGCTATTTAACATAATTATTTTTTTTGAAAACGTTGCGACGCATTTGGTTGCGTCGCAATATTTTTATTTCATAATTATATTTTATAAAATTTAATTTTAAAAATATTGCGATACATTATTTGCATCGCTAAATTAAAAAATTAATTTTTTTGATTATCTAGTTTATTGAGTCGCTAATGCGTCTCTAATTGAGTCGTAATTTTTTGTTGTCGCGAAGGCATCGCAATTTGGTCGCAATTTAGCGACGTAAGAATGCGTCGCTAAATTTACATCGCTATTTTAGTATTTTCTTTTAGTGAAAAGGTTAGCTATGTACAAAACTTAACTACTAAAAAAAAGAAAACTAACTAGGTAGATCCTATGATTTATAGATTGACTAGGTAGATCCCATGATTAATGGAATATTCTAATTAGGTAGATCTCATGATTTATGAAATATTCTAATTAGGTATATCCATATGATTTATGAAATATTCTAATTAGATTAGCCTGATCTTAGAAAATCAGCATAATCTTACAATATTTTAATTAGATCAGCCTAATCTTAGAAAATCAGCCTAATCCTAGAATATTCTAATTAGATCAGTCTGAACTTAAGAAATCAGCCTAATCCTACGAATACAAGCTCTTAAGAATTGTAACAAAATTTTTCACACACTCTCTCAAGCTAGTGAATAAGTATTTTTCATTCCCAGCTTGGACACTACATTTTGAAACCTTAAACTACTTAGATCTTTGGTAAGCACATCTGCAAGTTGGCTATTTATGGTAACATAAGGTATACAGATTAATCCACTCTCCAACTTCTCTTTAATGAAGTGTCTATCCACCTCAATGTGTTTCATTCAATCATGCTGTACTGGATTATGTGCTATGCTGATTACTGACTTAATTGTCACAATAGAGTCTCATTGGACCATCCCATTTAATTTTCAAGTCTTCTAAAATGATCTTTAACCAAAGTAGCTCGCACACTCCTTGAGCCATTGCTCGAAATTCTACCTCTGCACTTGATCATGCTACCATACTTTGCTTCTTACTCCACATCACAAGATTCCCGCCAAAAAAAATACAATAACATGAAGTTGATCTTTGTCTACAATTGACCCAGCATAGTCTGCATCTGTATATGCATCAAGTACTAAACTTTCATTCCTTTTAAATGGAATATCTTTTTCTAATGTTCCTTTGAGATACTGTAACACCTGTAAGCTGCTCGCAAATGGATATTCTTCGGACTGTGCATAAATTGGTTAATTATACTCACTGCATAAGCTATATCTGGTCGTGTGTGAGACAGATAGATGAGTTTTCTTACCAGACGTTGGTATATCTCTCTATCTACTGCAGATCTTCTTCTGCTAGTCTAAATCTATGATCAGGATCTATTGGAGTGCTTGTTGGTTTGCATGTTGTTTTGCCTGTTTCCTTGAGAAGATCTATAACATACTTCTGTTGGAAGATAAATATACCCTGCCTCGAGTGAGCCACCTCAATTCTGAGAAAATATTTCAGCCTTCCTAATGTCTTAATCTCAAACTCTTTAGCCAAACATTGACTTAAGAACCGTTTCTCCTCATCATTATCTCCGGTTACTATTATATCATCAACATACACCAAGAGCTGTAACTCCTACTAAAGGTGAGTGCTTAATGAATAATGTATGGTCCCCTTGACTCTGCTTGTATCCTATGGCTATATCATAACTCTTGCAAATCTTTCAAACCACACCCATGGAAACTGTTTAAGTCCATACAAAGCTTTCTTCAACTTACACACTGTATAAACTGCCAAGTCTTTTCCATAACTCGGTGAAATTTCTATATAAATTTCTTCCTCTAATTCTTCATGTAAAAATGCATTATTGACATCAAATTGCTACAAATTCCAACCATAATTAACGGCTAAAGACAACAATATTCTAACAGTATTCATCTTAGTAATCAGAACAAAAGTCTCTAGATAATCCACTCCATAGGTTTGTGTATACCCTTGGCCATCAATCTTGCTTTATGTCTCTCTAGTGATCATCCGCTCTATACTTCACTATATAAACCCATTTATACCTCACAGTTTTTTTCCTACAAGCAACTTCACTAGCTCCCAAGTCTCATTTTTCTTTAATGCCTCTATTTCCATATTCATAGCATGTTTCCATTTCTCATTGGATAAAGCCTCGAACGCAGTAGTAGGTATAGCAATGGTGTTAGGTTAATAAGAAAGGTTCTATGAGATGGTGAAAAATTCTTGAAAGACATAAAATTTGAGAGAGGATATAAAGGTTATTTTGTGCACTCTCTAGTTTTCCTCCTAATTGCAATGAGAAGGTTTAAATCATCATCATTTTCATAAGGCTCAATCTCAGTTTGTAATGTAGGTTCAAAAATTGTTACCTCATTCGTAGAATTCAGATTGGACTCTTGGGACTGTACAGATTCAGGGATAGCCATCTCCTTCCTTGAATATACCTTGCCATATCTCTCATCCTCAAAAGCAAAGTTAGATCTTTCTAAAAAAATTCTGACATAGACATAGGCATAGACATCGAATCAGGTATGGGACATTGACTTGAAGATACAGGAGAAGGACATGAAGCTGGTTGAGAACTTGAACTTGAGGAAGAAATGCGGATGATGATGGTAGCTCAAGAGGGAAAAAGCTCAAACTTGAGGAAGGAAATGAGGATGATGATGGTAGCTTAAGAGAAAAAAAGTCCTTATCTCCATTACAGATTTCTTCCCCTGAAGATAAGGAACAATATAATAGGACTTTTGTTCATTGAAGGTAACATCTGCTAAAACATAGAATTTTTTTGATGAAAGATGGTAACACTTATACCCCTTTTGAGTCGAAGAATAACCCACAAAGACACATTTCAATGCTCTCAGGTCAAGTTTTTCCTATTTTGATTATGAATATGGATAAATGCCATGCATCCAAATATCCTAGGAACAAGGTTATTTGTGATTTTTAAGTCGGGATAAAATGTTGAGAGCATTTCCATTGGACTTTTGAAACCCAAGGCTCTAGAAGGCAATCGATTTATAAGATGTGTAACTATAAGAACTGCTTCCCCCCAAAAAAATATTTTAGTATATTCTTTTGGAATGTGAAGGCTCGAGTTGACTCAAGAATGTGGCCATTTTTTCTTTCTACAACTCCATTTTGTTGCCGGATATTGACATAAGATGATTCATGTACTATTCCTTCCTTCTAAAAGTATAGAGTAAAAACTTGATTGAAATAGTCCCTAGCATTATTTGACCAAAATCTTTTGATATTAACCCCAAATTAAATTTTAATCATGAAGTGAAAGTTTAAGAGAATGGTACTGACATCAGATTTATTTTTAAGCAAGAAAATCCAAGTAACACGAGTACAACCATCAAGGAATGACACAAATCATCGTGCCCCAAAAACATTAGGAATAGCATATGGATCCCAAATATCACTGTGAATAAGGTAAAAAGGAATAAAACTTGTTTTATTACTAATTAAAAATGGTACGTGTTTGTGTTTAGCAAGTTCGCACACTTCATAATGAAAATTCTTAACATCTAAACCTTTAAAATAAGAAGAAAATAGAATTTTAATGGTCCTAAATGATGAATATCCAAGTCGGTAATGGTAAAGCCAATCCTTTTCTTTATTGGATGAAAAACTCTCAGAAACAAAGGAATGAAATAACCTGCACTTGGTGATGCCTAATTGGCTTGGTGCTTCAAGGTAGTAAAGGCCATCACATTCTCTAGCAAGTCCAATCATTCTTCCCGAATCCTCGTCCTGAAATATACAATGACTATGATAAAAAATTACATTGCAACATAAGTCTCAAGTGAATTTTCGAGCAGATACAAGTTTAGTAGATAATTTGAAAACATGAAGAACATTTCTTAAGATAAGTGACGGACTTATTCTAACATCTCCTATACTTGTTATAGTGGTCAAAGAACCATTAGCTGTGGCTATTTTTCTATTGCTTGGGCATGGGGAATATGTGAAAAAAAAAAAAACGTTTGATGAGTGGGTCATATGATCGGTAGCTCCCGAGTCTAAAACCCAAGAGTTGACAAAGGTTCTATTTGAGACATTTAATCTAATAGAGAAAGAAAACTCACCTGAATAAGCCAAGGAACAAGTACCTAAAGGTTTATCAAGATTACTAATAAGGGATCTCAAACTTTTGACCTCTTCTTGGTTGAGAGCAATTGGTTCCTGTGGTGCTACTTCATTCTATTGAGTCACAGTAAATGGGCTTGGCCATTGTTCCTTATTTATTCTCCTTTTTGATAAGCTTGATAAGCTTGCTGCTGATTTTTTTGAACACTCCGCTGACCCCATTCTCGACTTGAAGTAGGGGTTTGTTTATTTCAGCAGTCTCAGACATCGCAGTCTATGAAAAAATACCAGCTATGAAGGTTGGCGCAATAGAAAAAGAAAAAGAAATGTCATCAATAAAGGCCAACAATAAGTCGGCAATGAAGGCCGAGAAAGAGCAGGTAGAAACTTGACAATGAAGGCCGAAAAAATTTTAGAGGTGTGAAACCCTAGGGCTTTCATACCATGACAAAAATTGAAGAATAGATTTTTCTCACTTCATTTCTTGTATAATGCACAAAAGATTAGCTCTATACAAAACCTAGCTACTAAAAAAAGAAAACTGACTAGGTAGATCCTATGATTTATAGACTTGACTAGGTAGATTCCATGTTCATGAAATATTCTAATTAGGTAAATCTTATGATTTATGAAATATTCTAATTAGGTAGATCTTTATGATTTATGAAATATTCTAATTAGATTAGTCTGATCTTAGGAAATCAGCCTCAGCATGATCCTAGGAATACCTGTTAAGAATTGTTACAAAATTTTTCACAATATTAGTAAAGTCATTGGCATTTTCCTTGCATAAATTTCTATCAAAGTAAATCTTATTGTTAAAACAATCATGGGCATCAACTAACGCACTTCATGAAGTTTTCAGGGGTTGGCACTCTTTTTAAGTCTTGCCCTTGCCCTCGAATTTCATTCAACTATAATGCATCAAATATGATGATTGTGCAAAATCAGGGCTAAATGAGTTAGGCCAAGAAATAAAAGAATTAACAGATCGAAATGGCAAACGAAACAAGTTTGAACTGGTTGAGAAATAACTTCTGACAAATGGGGCTTTTATTGCTAGCCCTAATATTTTTTCATGATAGTAAGAATCAAAGTTCCTGTACCATGAAAAGATAAAATTTATGTGATCAGGAAATAAGAGTGAAATCTATGGGAAGGATAACAAAATGATTATGGCTTAAGATTACTTAATTTAATTTAACAGGCAATCTTAACACTGTAAATCATCTCTTTCAGAAGTATAACTTCTTGCTTGCAGGTTATGGTGATCAGTGTCAACTAGTTTACAACTTGATACTAGCTTTTCACTAGGGAATTTTGGAGCTGAGATCCTAAATCCAAATCCAAGCTTGGCAATGGACACAGGAATTCGTTTTTGACAAGAAACCACAGGATATCCAAGCAACTTCCTAAGTTAATTTTTTTTTTTTTTTTTTTGACTGTTTGATCCTGCCTTCCTCCAATATGGCATGGTGGCTATGAGTTTTTGTTGAGCAGTCTAGATAGCAGGCAATGGAACAAACATTCAGTTAGATATCTTCTCACAGAGGTGTTTCATTTCAAATTAATTACCAAGTCTGTTGGCCGGTTTGTAGTTTGGAGATGGGATGACAGGGAAGTGATTTCTGCCAATCATTGCTCTGGGTACTTCAAGTTGTAGTAGAGAGTTCTTGTGCCATGACTACACAAACACAATGCAGCTTACAGGGGCCAATAATTATAATATCACAACACCTGCAACCATCAAATTGATGGCCTTGAATAAAAAATTGGAATAGAAGATATGCCATCTTCTTCGCCCAAGTCCTTTGGTCTTAGTGCATGAAAGGAAAACCATCCATTTCCCACTTAATCTACTGTGGAAGTTAACCAAATTATGACCATTTCCCATATTTATAGAGGTCCAAGATAGGAATAACTCTACATGTTCAAAGACCGAGCATGGCAGCACCATTTTGTAGCAAGAGTAATTTAGGCTAAGAACATGAGGATTGGAGTACAAAAATTTAAACATGACCTCTATTTGATTTGTGCATTCTTATTACAATGTAGTCAGCCTGCAGAAACGTGTGGCCTTTCATGATGAATTTAACTGACACAACAAAATCCCACAGCAGTAAACACTGGATCAGAGGTCCTCAGTCTTAGACGACACCCCAAAGTAATTGTATTTTGTGGCAAACTGTGATCACTTCCAAAAGAATGGAACTGCCACTGCCTAGAACTACATAAAGTCTTTCTCATGTTAGCACCAGTTCTTTTGAACTTGCCATCCTAGCATTGTCGCGGTCACGCTTAAACATAAAATAAAGTGGGCTGTAAAATAAGCAGCATAAGCCAAAAGGAATGACTGTCATTGCTAACAGTCCCCTCGAGAGTGCATATGCCCCCTGAGCAGAACCATTAACTAAACTCAGAGAATTTGAATCATAGCCATAGATCTTCTCAGTAAGATACCCAACAGAAGGTGCTGCAAATGAAGAGAATGAGCCTTCAAATGCACGATCGAAGGCATATATCATGGTACGATGCTTCAAAGGGACAACCTCAGCAAACATTGGGTTATTAGCACAAGTAGCACACCAGCTGATAGTGAGGCCCATGAGGAAGAGGCAAGCAGCATAGGCATTCCAACTGTTTACAGACTGAGGGATGACTGCAAGCAGAATCCACGAGAAAGGAATGCCCATGAAGGCACTGAACTGAGCACACATGACACGCCCAGTGTCTGGATAGAATTTTGATACCCTGTCTGCTATTAATCCACCCATGAGGGAGCCAGCGGCACATCCGATGGCAAAAAGACTATTCAAGGCAGCTGAGCTATTATGATCAAAGCCTGAAAGCAAAAATTAAATTGTATTAGAAAACACAGATATTGACTCTGTTTCTAATTTCCTTAAAAAATTCTCAGTGGATTTTTTTTTTTTTGATAAATTGGAAATTTAAACTTTTGATGTCATGTTTTTTGAGGGTCTTTGTTTATTAGATCAAATGTTTAAGCTTTTTGATATGTTCATACCTATCAGCTCAAACCACATGGTGAAGAAAACCATGGATGTCCATGGCAGGGAGCCAACAATGCCCTGCAAGGCAATGATCTGAAATGTCTGCACTTTCATTACAGATCTCATTGCTAACCAGGAATCACTCCAGACAGAAGGTGAAGGTACACTACCTTTACCAACCAGAGAAGTCCTAAAAAAACCAGGAAAACAGTTATGATTAATGGAACATCAACTAGAGATGGCATTTGTATGCAAAAGACTTGAGTGCACAGGTTAGTGTACATCACCTTCTAATTACTGCAATAGTTTAAAACTTAAGTCCCCACCCCCAAGCTATAGCAGCAAACCATTGTAAATAACTTAATACAAACTAGATGCATTGTTTTCTGTATTATATCAAAAACACAATTGCCTAATGTAGTTGTTTTATTCCTGAACATAGCAAGCACATCATTTATCATCATAATGGGACCGAAGAATCTAGAATGTTCACAATGTTAATATCAGACTACATGGTATAGGGTTGCCTGAAAGATCAACCATATACCAATGGAAGAATGTTTTAAATCTCCCTGGTCATTTCCCCTAAAATAGCAGATTGAATTACTTCTAATGTCAAAAGCCCTATGGAAAGGATGAGAATTTCAATGCACTTGAGTAAATGAACATCAAAAAACTAGAGAACCAGGTAGCTACCTTTCAGAGTCCTCATCATGAGTGATTGGAGTGGTTCTTCTAGGGTCAATAACAAACACGTAAACAAGACATCCAATCAGCAAACTGAGCGTTGCCATCATGATAAAGGCACAACGCCATCCTGGCAATCCCCAAAATTCTTGCCCAGCCATGATTGTTGCCAAGACACCGCCTCCTATTCCACCTATAGAACCAACAAGGCTCAATAATCCAAATCCAGTACCACGCAGACCATCCATGTAACTATCAGCAATAAAAGATTGGAGTGCAGGGATCACAATAGCCAGCCCAAAACCATTGACTGCTCTCCAAATAGCAACCTGCCCAAAATGCTGACCAGCACCCACTGCAGCTGTTGAGAAGGCCCAGCATGCAGTGCCCATTGCAAGAACTGCAGGACGGTCATAGTGAAGTGCTAGCACACCTGCCAAGGGAGACGACATTGCCTGCACAAAGTTCCGTATGAACGTGAGGTATCCAAGATCAGTAGGTCCAGCATTGAAGGCCACACTGACTTCTTTGTAAACAGCTGGAAGAAGATTCTCATCAGCACGCTCCATTATAGAAGCCATATTGATGAGAATAAGAGATACAGAGAACCCAAATATCTTCCTTGCTCTGTCATATGGGAACAGGTATGGCATGAAAAAGGAGCCTTAATCAACACAGGAAATAATCAATAAGAACTTTCTTACTATATATTCATCATCTTTGAAAATGCAGATAAGAAGCTAATTAAATGCAACTGAAAACCAAAAACAAAAAATAATGGCGCATGTTGCTGGATAAAAATCGGAGACATCTTTTTTATACCTGACATCCATGAGTAAATTTCCCTTGCCAAGTACATCCCAGACTTCAGATGGCAATAAAGGAAAATTCCAGTGAACTTCATTGGTATTGGTTTTATTTTTGAAAATGAAAACTAAAGGTTGCAACATGAATTTTAACTATTGATTTTAGCAAACATATAGCAATACTAAAAGAAATAGTAATGCTGGAAGTTAGATCAATCACCTAGAAATGGAAGCGTATAATCACAGATCATAATTGTGGTCATCCAAGCAGGCTTTTTGGAGGTTTACCTTGCTTTGTGTCTTGGGAGAAGGCTCCCCACCTTGAGGCTCACATGTGAGGGTTCACAAATCCAAGGATAAGCATTACAAAGACAGGCTCGCACCAAGCACAAAAACTTGTGTTTTATGTTTAGTCTTATATAGAATGTAGCTGAAAATAAAAACAATTTCATGAGGATGCTGCATGTGGAACCAAACAATTGGCATAGCAATGAGTGATTGTTGCCCAATTACCAAACCATATGTGAGTGAAAATAAAGGGGGATCCCTATGTTTATTAAGAATGACAATATATATAGAGCAAGAGCTAATCACAGAGGAAGTCAAAATTTACAAGGGGAGAAAGCTAGGAGACGATGAGGTTGCTCAAGGCTTGGTAGGCCTCTTGATAGGCCCTTTTATTCAATAGTCATTATCTTGCTTTTCATCGCATTTGAAACCATATGGTCCAAAAACTCGAATGAAAGTTAATTGATTGCAGGTGAATTTGAGTTATAAGCACATAACACTTTTTTTCCCATCCAATGTGGGACTATTTTGAGATATTATAATCTTCTCTCCTTATAATGCGATGTCCTTGTTGTCTGCCACAAACTAAACACAATTTACCCTGAGCTTGATTATTGATGCTGAAAGGATGGCTTCATGCCATGGCGAAACTTTACCATTGTCCATGGATAGCCCTTTTCTCATGCCCATACAAACTTTTGTATATTCGGGTTGACTTTGATACCATTTATAATGCCTAAAGCTCATCTACTGACCCAATTAATTCGTTAGCGGATCGAAACCACGTGGTCCAAAAACTCCAATGAAAATTAATTAGTTGCAAGTGAACGAGTTATAAACATATAACACTCTTTTTTTCTATCCGATGCAAGACTTTTTTGGGTATTGCAATCTGCACCATATTCTTGGGTCTAGATCTTATAGAAGTAGTATTCATGAGGCAGACGCCTCATTCTAATATGCCTCATTAAGAAATGTGTGCACATTGCCTTACTCATCTACCTCTTTGGATATTAGTGATCATCTCCTCAATTGATGCAGCAATAGATGATATCCAGATAAATAAAAAAAATTCATGATTATATTTATCATCCATCTGACGGTAAAGAAAAAAAAAATTACTTGAAAAACAAGGAAGGCACAGCCTCTCCTTCCCCTCACTGAAAGTACTATAAATTCGGAGATTTGCAACTCTCATGGGATGGCCATAAAAGCTCTATGTATCTTCTCTTTATCTCTTGGGCAGATTCCTTCGATTTGAATTTCCTTCGTCTTTAATCCATCTTCGATCATCACATATTTCCAGCCCAAACCCCATGCTCACGTAGATGGAAGATTTATCTCCTCTCCGTTGTGGGATTAAAAATGCTATGGGTTTCCAAAGTCAACGCTCTAAAAAAACTCATCAATTCAGAGTAGGAAAAATAATAAATAATAATACATCATAAACCTAGCCCAAAATATCACCAAAAATAAAAAATAAAAATCATTAAATCTCAACATTCGGTGGATAGCCCTTTTTTTGATCCATTATTCGAGATATTTCATACCATGACAATCTAAAACTGTGGAACCAATTGAGATTAAACTACGAGAAAAAACATTCGGCAGCAAAGGAACGGAAGTTTCGAACAACTTACTTCATTTTTCCGTGAGTAGGCGACATCCCAGCACCAGAAAAACGGCCCCTGTTTTTCATAAGAAAACCAGATCAAACATCCGATCCCTATCGACAGCCGCTCCCCCCCCTATCCCTCCTCTCCTTTACATCTACCAGACGATCCATTGGGGGAAAAAAAAAAGAATGAGAGTATTAGGAATGAGATCCAGGGTAATTTTTAGGATCCAGGGTAATAAGGGAAGCAAAGGGGAAAGAAAATTCTCAAGGAAAGAAAGGGACGACGGGAGGCCACGGAAAGAAGCCGGGGGGGACGAACTCGTCCTCTTTTTTTCTGATTAGTTAAATAATCGATTTATTATTTTATTATTTGCGGAGAAGGGTGATCTCCCGGCACGGCAAGCCGTTCTTTAAATAAAAACTTTTCAAAACGCCGCAACCGCGATGGCTCTTGGATGTCGTGGCCACGTGGAGCCACTCAGAGGCCGGAGACGGAGATCCCCAGGCTCGCCGCTGGATTCAATTGACCGTTGGATTTGACGATGGTCAACAGGTCAACAACTCCTGCGATGCAAGATCCAACACATCGCGATCTAGATATTTTGCGCGGCGTAAGATCCTGCTACAACGGCTTTCGAGGCCCCCGTGATCTCACGCGAGACGGTGTTTACGTGACAGTTGTCGATGACAGCTGTTATTTAGCGTTCTTGCTACTAATTTAATGAGGGTGAAATCTTTCGCAAATATTCAAGGTGTGATATTACGAACAAACGAGGCTAATAAATTGACAATAAGTGCCACATCTGCCACGTTATTTGAAAAGAATCTAGTAGAAAGTTGGGTTAATTTGTTGTTAATTATGACCATTACAACGATTTCTGTTTTGTCTCGTGCAAAGCCTTGTTGGATCTCAAGTCAAAGCAGGCCCACACCTTGACATGCCTCGTATATTACGTGAATTCGAAGGAAAACTCTGCCTGTAAGAAACAATCATCGAAGAGTCATAAAAATAGTGTGAATTGTGAATAAGAAACAGTCACCCATTGCAAGAGTCATAAAATAGAGTCATAAAAATAGTGTGAATTGTGAAGTAAAACTTACACGCGGCTATGTTTACCGAATACTGTGTCAATGCTGTTTATTTTTATGCAAATGAAAAAAAAAAAATCTGTTATTTAACCAAGATATTAAATTCCCGAGCAAAAGTCAATCACATCACCAAATATTGATGCATTTAATATCTAATTATTTTGTTTGAAGTGTCTAGGAATTAACAAAAGCATGTAGATAACTCAATTGGCGACATCTGCTCTTCTGTATCATGGTTAAACAGCCTCACACACAGAAGTGGCGATTATAAACGTGAGTGAAAGAGCTTTCTACACACCATCCAAATTGTCTAAACATCCTACATAGTTCTCATGCACTTGAAAATGAATAAGATTCTTTTGAGCCTGTTATTAGGTTGTTCAGTGCCTATATTTTTTGCATTTTTTGGTACATTTACAGCCCGGATTAAACCACAAGAATAGAATCGTCCATTTTAATATAAAAATATATAGGAAGAAATTGAAGAAATTTCATTAGACCCAAGCCACTCATCATCATACAGAACAGTAGTCACCCTCTTCGATGGTGGGCAAAAGAGAGATTGCCAGCTGACAACCATGGCAAAATTATAGGCAGTTCTCAGCTACCAGAAAGCCAAACAATGAGAACAAGTAGATTTCCACTAAATAACGAAGTTTTCACCCATCAAACTCCTAGCACCTGAATTAAATATAAAATATAAGATTTATCACGGCAGTGCATATTAATTCATTTCAGATATATCATACCATATCAATATTGAAAGCCTTATCAAGTGTCAATATACTGAATCGGCTAAATCAAGATGATACTGGAATGAATCCAATATCAAGATTACGAACCTTGTTTAAAACAGTTTTTGTGTAGCAAAATGTGCTTGTTCGATAATATTTAGAATGACCGAAGTTTCTTATTGTACTCAATTGTTCCAGATGACACGCAGCAAAAAATCTACGCACTTCCATCAGCTATAAAACATGGAAGAAACATAACTAAATAGGAAGACAGCAAATAAACTTCTGGCATCAACAGCATATGAGAAATCTAGCCAAGCATTAGCATATAGGGAAAACAGGAACAGCAGATCACACGCATATGACTCCCAGCTATGCCAGCCTTACAATAAAGAGCTTGAGAAGCAACATAGATCAACCTGAACAAAGAAAACTATACAACATTTGTTGCTTCTTTTCAACATTCCGAAAACTTAGAATAAAATTTCCCACAACCTGAAAGTTACAGATTGATTAGATTGCCAAAATGCAAAATAAGCTCAAACCCTACAATTGTCTGAAACCATTTTGCTATAAAGAGCCATCATATTTGACCAACCGAAAAAGCATTCTTATCTCTCCTTCAATGGAGGGAACCAGACCTCCTGAACTCCCATGGTTGAAGGCAACCTTTCAAGGGGGAACTCAAGAAGACGGATGAGGCAGACAACTGCCTCTGACGCATGGAGACTGAAGTTAGGCAGCTAAAACTGCTCGTCAACTTCATTCTCTCACCATCATCTGCTTGGAAATCAGGCTCGTGGTGAACAGCAGAAATCCGAAAGGCCTCTGGCAGGATGCAGCTGCATAGGGAACCTGAAAAATATTCCAAACATATTATTCCGATACGCTGCTATGGATCGAGGTTGAAAGCTAATAAAAAGAACTTAGACAACAAGAAAGTGTAACTAATGGAAGCAATGTGGATATTGCAATATTGCAAACTTGGAAAACTGCAGTCCTGAGACCTGCAGGATGATGATATAATTACAGAACCATAGAGTGGCAAGTAAAGCATGATCTGGGACTTGCAGGTTAATTGTGTTAAGCAGCTGCCTGATGGAAACATCTGAAAATTGTAAAATGAAAATATTGCTAAATCATTGCAAGTTGCAGTTTGTGTTGCACTTTGTGGGACAGCCCACTTAGGCACCACATTCTTAATTCATTAGTCAATCTCAGTGTTCATAGTTTACTAACTACAGAACAAGATAGAGATATTGATGTCATTATCTTTAAGAATCTAAGATTCATCAGAAATCCTGTATAAATTGGCAGAAATCATTCGTTAATACCTCTTGATAACATGAAATCTAAAAAGAATGTGTGGATTCATTTTCCTGTTTCATGCGTTTGATATTGTAAACTTGTACACTTGGATGTGTGACCCCAGTTTATAGATTACGTCAACAGTTGAAGTTAAACAACTACACACAGTAAGGTGCTGGGACCACCATGATGCATGATACTTTCTTAGTCAAAAATCCCACAAAGTCATGCCTATCAAACTAATAAAATTACCTAAAGAAGGAAGCACTGACTCCAAGGAATACCAATCCTGTTATCATATTACTGAACGAAATATGAGAGCATTGGGCCTTTTTCATGCTGCTACAAGGATAAGAAAAATGGGCTAGGTAGGATGAAATAATTTAATTCAGTGAGATCCTAAATTATGACGAGGAAAATTGCCGTCACACTTACAATCTTGTTCTGGGACTTCTAGCTGGTCCTCACATTGTCAGTTATTTCTTTGAATCATGAAGGCACCAAATAGGCTTTTAAGCACAAC
The DNA here is from genome assembly GCA_900491605.1 of Calamus simplicifolius. Classification (NCBI taxonomy): domain Eukaryota; kingdom Viridiplantae; phylum Streptophyta; class Magnoliopsida; order Arecales; family Arecaceae; genus Calamus; species Calamus simplicifolius. The sequence continues at coordinate 442,956 of UESW01001537.1, read as the reverse complement.
CTCTGAGATATGAATATGGTAGCTGAAAAGTAATATATACATGACACAAAATTGTAATGAACTGCATGAGACTATGTAATTGTGACTTGTGAGTTTGTATGTTAGTCATGCGGAAACCAATAACAAGCCTATGTTGAGTTATGCATGTGGCATCTTTCCAATATTAGCAAATTTTAAATATATGAACCCAAGCATCAAATTATTCAGCTTAACAGTTTCTGTTCTTTTTTTCCAGCATAGAGCTAAGGTTGCATGTTTTACCGCTAAAGATGTCTGACTGGATCTGCTGGATGGATGGTGTTCATCAAGAACCAATATGTCTTATGGCCATACTGTGTGAATTATGAAGCTGAAGCAATAGCATACAAACAGTGCTTGTACTTTGTGTGTCAAGCCTACCTTCTCAAAAAGACCAGTGAAAGAAAAGGTTCAAGAAATCTCACACCTGATTCAACTTATGGCTAAACAGCTTAAGATAAGCCAGCAGACCAGACATCAGAAAGAAACTAATGGCAACATAGGTAATGCTACATCATTCACCATGAAGTCCAGATATTATGGATTCTTTATTGGCCAAGATTCAGTGATTCATTCTTAAACAGTAGTTAACAAGAGAAATGAACCATTCTGAATTATTTAAGAACACCTACCATGCTTTCCATTGTAGCATGCATGCATTCAAGGATGTACGTATAATTATTTCACATAGGCTTGCAATTTTTTCATTCAATATAATATCTGCCAATTTTCCAACTTATTTTTCCTTTAACTTATCAAACATTTGCAATTTTCCCAATTTTTAACCTTCACAGTTGCAACATCATTCCCTAACAACAAACTTTCAAATTAAGTATAAGGCAATTGAGGGAGGAGGCAATCCATGGCAGCATCAATAGCTTATGATGTATCACTTAAACATCACCGCAAAAAAAACCAGTAAAAATGAAATTACCTATATTGGCAAGTCGATTGACCCATTTTGGAATTGAGTTTCCCGTCAACTTATAACAGATATCCTCGCAGAAATGGTTGCAGTTCTTAACAATCAAATGGTAGGTATCTCCATTATAGTTTACAGAATTAAGCTCCATAAACTCTCGGACCTGAATGGGGTCTAAGCATGTTGTGCCCATGAATATTGACTTCCGGAATCTAAAGCCTGGACAGTGACGAGGCTCAACTTCAAAGACACCGCTAGTCGGGTAGTCATGTGCTCCAAATGCATACTCTACACCATGAACTGTAAATACATGAATTATTAGGACATTCTAGGATGTTTATCTATGCTATATATAAAAACAACAGTGTTGAATTTGAGAAGTTTTCCATCCTGATTCCATTGGTCATTTTTTCTTCCAGAAGTACTATATCACATCTCTTGCAATGCATAACTAACTCTTAGTTAATAAATCCGACTTCTAAAAAACAAAGCTATTCATTATTAAAAAAGGAAAGAAAAAAAAAAGATTTTAATTACTCCTTCAGGGATGATAATGTAAGGAAAAATACAAAAAAAGTTCCCACTATTTCTTTCTCATTTTATACATACAATATATTTTTTATTTTACACTTCTCAAAGGTGCATTGCACATGTCAGGTTGCTAGTTTTTTCTGAAAACCAAAACTATTAGTCACCTAGAAGCAACAAAAGAACAGGCATTCATTCATCAATTGAAGACAGCCTCCTACAATGATCATGTCATATCAATAGATGAACCTGCAGTTTTTGTATCATCCTTGGGATGGTTAATTCAATAAAATCAGTGCACAAACCAACATTTTCTTGAGAACAGTGGGAAGAATGATTTCAACAAGACTTCCAAGTTATTTGGAGTTGCAACTTGGCTTCATATTCTGCAACTTGACCCATGGCCAGATTAAACATAAGTTGATTTGCAGGACATTACTTGCAGGGTGAGTGAAAATTATCATGCATGCCACCCACTGACTGACAGATTCAATAACCTCACCCCCTCAAGCCTTAAAACCAGCCTCTCTAAGTGATAACATCAACACCCAAGCCCTTAGCCTGCAATTGAAATAGCAGGCAAACCAAACAAGTCAATTGCAACTTTAATTCCTGAATTTCTCGTTGCACTGCAACTTTAATCGCAGACAACAATAATGATAAGCAACTAAAAGCCCCCAGACAACAACAGTAGACAGCAACCAAAGTCCCCTTAAGATTAAGGAAGTGCTTGGAGAATTTCTGCAGTCTGTCCATGCATAAGCAACTAAAAACAAAAGAAATTTCTTGGGAGAAAATACTAACAACAAATGTTTCAATGCCAGGAAAGTTTAACAATGATCTACAGACGTATCAATTCCTGCCATATCTTTGTGGTGCGATTCACCAACCAATTCAAGGCAGCTTACCTCATCAGGATGTTATGCCTTTTATAGGTCTTCAAGAATTTGGAAGCCAGAAAACTGTGTGTGTGTGTGTGTGTGTGTGTGTGTGTGTGTGTAGTTGGACTTTGCTACATTCGCGTATGGCCAGACCCAAATCTAGTCACCTTCCCATTATTAGATCAGCATGAATCTCATACCAAAAAGCCATATGTTAACCACATGAAATAAAAAGAAACGGATAAAAAATAAACAGAAATGGGTAAACAATAAATACAAACACGATAGAAGTAAATACTAATTTGTTTCAGGAACGATAGTAAACACTTATTCTACAGAAAAGACACTAACATGAACAAAATAAACAGCTAGCCTGAACCGACAAACACCTAGTTTGGATGGTAAGTAGAAATAGTAAAGAATAAACAAAAATGTTCTGTATCCCAAAGAACAAGATGCCTTTATGAACACGGGATAGACGGAATGCACAGCCGATACCTATGCACTATATTTCCAAGCTTCACGTGCCTCACTCCTTGGGAAGCGCAACACACTACATCCCAATCCAATAGTTTTGATTTATACCTGCAACATTTCTGTAGACCATCCAGACTAGGTATTTATGAATTTAGACTAGCTACTTATTCCGAATAAGTTAGTGCTCATTTTGTGGGACAAGTGTTGCCATCGCCCCCCAAAACAATTAGTGCTTACTTCAATTGCATTTGTGTTTATTGTTTACCCATTTTTATTATTTTTTATCTGTTTCTATTTATTTTGTTAGATTTTCTTAAAAAGTAGCTAATGGTGGCTAATAGGCGGTCTTTTGGTTTTGAGACCAATGCAGACCTAATAGTAGGAGAGGCAATCGGATTTAGGCTTGGCCATATGTATGTGCTCCTTGTTTTCCATTTTCCATTTAAAACCTAGGCTTCAATTCTTGATCACATGGATATGGTCATTGTAAATGTCAAGACTTCCACACTGAAGGTGATCACAAGTAGATAGTCAAGACTAAGCCTATTAGAAGGAAATAATCAAATGACCATTTAAGTATTCATGTCATTGGGATGACGACTTTGACATGGTGAATGCCAGGAACTCAAGCACAAAAAGTTCTGATCCGAATGTTGCTCGTTGATAAGTTCTCTAAATGATTCACCAAAAGATGATGCTTTGTTTATTATGCTCCTCGCCACCGGCATATCCTTATCCTCATAAATATTGGGGTCTAGAGCAATTCAATACTCAATGCCACATTTATTTTTTATTACTTAGATCCTAATGCCTTCAACTTTCCATATCCACACAAAACCCTTATCCCCTCACAAATCTTTGCAACAAGTTTGTTTCTCCTTTAGAACTAACTCAAAGGATGCCTGACTCTGTCAGATCTTTTCCAATTTCCTATTTCTTTTATGCATTTTATTTATCAGATATTCAGCTTTTACTTCTGATTTCACTATCTCAGCTCTTGTTTTCCCATAATCTAGATACATTTAACATGACAACATTCAGAAAGATCATAATTTTCTAGCCCGATTCAAAATCAAAGCAATTGATCAAGCCATGCTAATGTCGAAAAATGAAATTTTCTCAAACAATTTGCAACTCCAACTGGCAGGGCCATTTTCTTTTCTTTTGCCTTACTAATGGCATATTGCATCCTTTAATCCCCTAAAACCATCTTCTTTGTCCGAACCAACGATATTGAAATTGATTTGCAACTTTATCAAAAGAAGTTTGTTGTTAGGGTAATACTTGCAATGCACATTCCCTCTGCATTGGTTACAAACTGTGAGAAAATCAAATACAAAGGGTCTTGTAATGAAGTCAGCTGTTAAAAACCTGAGGACATGTTAATAGTAAAAAATAGAAGTTAAATTAATGAATCATGCACAGTGCAAGGGCAAAATTGTGATAGCGTATAACTGTTGTATTTCTGTAGTGCATCAAGCAATTAGAGGACTATCATATGTTCAGAGAAAACCAAGTACAGAAGAAAGAATTTCCAGCTGGTAGAATTGCTCTCATGAGCTTTTCTTTTTGTAAAAGAAAAAAGAATAAAAGATCACCCATGCAATGCTTCATGATCTTTAAGATAGAAATTAAAAGGAAAAAAATTCTCTCATGATGTCAGTATCTTTTGAGTGGTCTGAGGCCATTCATAAGAATAGTTGGTTGGACACTGGAATCTTTATAAGACTGGATGGTTCCTTGAATTAATATTTCTCATTCTAGGTACATATTTTTAGTTTAATCAATAATTTCCTCCATGGGCTAGCTAAGATCAAGGGTTCTAATGATATAGAATTTTTTTAAGAACTCAACTGTCTCCACTTGTTCCAGAACTAAAAATCTCTATCCAAGGGGATATTCAAAATTGTAACAACTACATGATTTATAATTGTCTTTTAGCAAGGACAAAGTTGAGTGCTGTCCTCTTAGTGTGAGGATGGTAATGTTATGGGCTTTTAACATGATTTGAAGAAGGCCAATAAGGAGGAGGATATTCTTAAAGGGCAGGGGGTGTATCATAACATACTACATACTAATAAGTATTCACACAAGAGTACCATTGCCCCTCTTGGTGGCATTGTTTCTCTCTCTTGTTGGTGCAATCATTCAATAGCAGGATGTTCCACAAGTTCAGGGTTTTTCCCCTTTCATACCTCTCCAATACCTCTGTATAATTCTTCGTCTCTTGCTTTCTGTGAAAACTTTTACATTTCTTGCTGTCCCAAAAAAAGGCAAAGACAAAATGATAAGAAATCAAGGAACACATTCCATAGAGTCTCAACTCAACTCAACTCATCTAAGCCTTTTCCCAACTACATAGGGTCAGCTACATAAATCTGTTTTCTCCACTCTGCTCTATTTAGGACCAAATCAATATTTAAATTATAAATAGTTATATCTTTTTTAATTATTTCTACCTATATTAGTTTAGGTCTACCTCTACCTCTATCCTTACCATGAATTGTTAAAATATCACTCTTTCTAACTGAGCATATAAAGGTCTACGTTGTATATGTCCAAACCACCGTAATCAATTTTCTCTCATTTTATCTTTAATTGGGGCTACTCCTATCATTTCTCTTATATGTTTATTTCTAATTCTATCTTTTAAAGTTTTACCACATATCCATCTTAACATACGCATTTCTGTTACACTTAATTTAATCACATCTTCAATATTGCATTTCTGTTAACACATTCCATAGAGTGGCAGCATAAAATTATGTCAGCCTACACACAATGCTATTAGCAACTTTGAAAAAGTAGTGCTCATTGCAAAACAAAAATGCACTAAAATAGACAAAATTAAGCCTTGGTAATAAAGCTACAAAAGTTCAGGTTCAAAGATTTATGAGGCTGATCATCTTTAAGCATATAACTAATCCACATTCCACGGATACATGAAAACCATATCTCTCATTTGCAGCCACTGAAACTCCTCACTTATAGTCTCAGCTCACATTGCTTGATACAATGCAAAGGAGACAAACACTTAAAAATATACATAATTCATCAAACTGAGAAATACACCTAATGGTACAATGCAAACATGCCTGCATATGAAGCAATAGTATTAGTCCTAATGATGAAATATGGCAGTCAAGGAATGGCCAGAAATACCTTCAACCCCTGAATGGAATATTCCAACGCCTGCCCAATAAACAAAGCCATTCATAGGTGTAAGGTCATACACATTCAGATAAACTGGTGCATTTCCCTCTGTTTTCTCAGCTGAACGAACCTTGGGGAAGATCCAGAAGCGAGTGGAAGATTTGCTTCTCAGGCGAAGAGACCAACTCTTTAGCAAGCCCAACTTTGTATTTCTTCTGATGACAGGAAAAAAGTTTAATGAATCCACAGACATATACAAACAACCAAAAGCTGGCCTACCAGCAAACCAAATAGCAGTTGGAACCTTAAAAACAACACGGAAGAGGAATTCAAAGCAAAGAAGTAATATCAAGCAAAGGCATTATGGAGTCTCACCCCTTCTTTGAGCCCGACTTCATATTTCTTCTACTGGTGGAAGAATACTTTCACTGCCTAGCACATTCTCACCACATATTGAACAAAGTGTCAGCTTGCCTGTCCGTAGACAAAATTACAGGCAAAACTGCAAAAGGACACACGCACAACTTAGAGTGGAAATGTAATATTACATCACATCATTAGCAATGATTGATGAAAACTTGTTATATTCTATATACAACTAAATCAGTGATTTTTGTGAAAAAGTGAAGATCGAGATTGAGGACACAAGGACAACAAAAACAAAACAAGCCAGAAAAGCCAAGACAATACAGCAACGCCTGATTGTTGCTGTCATTTCTCTAAAACAAACTGTCCCCTAAGGTGTCACCGAATTTTAACAGAAAAATAAGTCAATGGGTGTTTCCACAGATTTTTATAACAGAATGAATACAAGATTCCACTTCTCTGGACAAAAGAACATCTAAGCACCCTTTGGTTCACTATCATTTGTAAGATTAATAGATTCCTTACTTCAGTACTGAGAAATGTCATTAAAAAGCAAATTTGAGGGTTTCAAGACATAAATTTTGCCTTATAGTTCTTAAATATCTGCATTCCCTGAAAGTATTCAAGATGTGTCTCAGATGTATCTAGATTGTACTTCCACCAAACCTGCAAGTTACAGAAAGTACTTTGCATGTATTAAGGTGCAAATATGGACATGGCTGTAACTATTATAAGGAATACATGTTTCATATATGACTACTATGAAGGCTTCAATGGCAATAATTGTTGTACATTACTAACATATATTCCAGGTGGATGTTAATGTTTCCTACCTAAACGAAGGCATAATATCGGAGGAAACAAGCACCTCAAGCATGTTTTGCATAATGTAGTAGTGTTCTTCCAGGCATTGCTTACAAACAGAAATATATTGACTTGGTGTTCATTCTGTTAAGCAGTTCCTTAACTTATAAAGATAAATATTTTTATTGTGAAGAAGGCAATCAAGGTATGGAATGGTTAATTGAAGACCATTATAACTTTTTCCAAATGCAGGAGTTACCTTGCCATTTCTATGTTTGGAGGCTTTCTGATCATCTAGAGATGAATCATTAGCTTCAAGTTCAAATGTTAAGAAATGACGTGAGAACTCATAATCACAGATAATATCAAGTATGATCAGCATGCCAAACTAGTTGACCCTGTACGGCAAGTACAATGACATCAAATAGTTAATCCAACTCTGTATTAAAGAATAGTCAGGAGATTAGTCTGCTTGCTTAGGAAACATCCAAATATAGCTCATATGGCCCATCTAAGGATTCAGCTTATATAGATTCTCAATGATGTTATCTCAAGCCATCCGGATCTCAATTTAATACTTACATGGGTCTCTAAAATACCAAATCATCAATAAAAAAGTTGAAGGCTTACCTTAATTTACTAATTCTCACACCAATTATCATAACTACAACGATCCAGAAAATGACAGTGTATCTCATGCAAAACCTGTGGTTTATTGGAATTCTACAGATTAATCAACATATCCTGAAATCCTCTGCAAAGGTCTAGTTACCTAGCCAATGTTCAGCCCTATGGCAAGATTTTAACCTCGAGACCTTCTTACAATTCTTGAAATACTTAAAGCACTCCTTCACCATGGTTTTGCAATGAAGCAGCCACAACCAATAAAGCCAGCAGCCTTGATTTTCATTAGTTGTTAGAGCATCTAAGAATAAACTGTCTCTGGAAAATCTAAGAGAAGTGAA